>VDFB02096961.1:0-39952 GCA_007258455.2 Sequoia sempervirens
CAACAATCTCCCTTTTGACATATATAATAATCATATTTCCAACATGAAATTCATGAATTTAGAGCTTTCTAGAACCCTACCCTTTCGAAAAAGCCTTACACTTTTATATTTTGTTATTGACATGGTGAACTTTTTACTCAACCACTTAATTTATGACTTAAGGGTACCTTTGTTGTGTGTTTAATGTCCCCCAATGTGTTAGGAAGTTAGGTTGGAAACTTTATTAAAATATTTTAGCTTTCCTTCCTAAATTTGTAAGTTCCTCAAGGCATCATGGGACACATGTCAACATATCATGTTGCTCCTTCAGTTCGTGGAGGCTTTCATTTTGTCATTTTCTGGTCTTGCGAGTCCCCAAAAAAACTTGTGATGCTTGTCTGGGTCTCTCAAATATATCATGGGATAATATTTATTTTTTGATGTTTTATCTTATTTCATTAAGCCTTATTGCACCGTTTGTGGTTAGGCCCCATCATTCCCTAGTATCTTTAAGTTGTTATTAAAGAACATGCAGTATTTTGCAAAATATCTTTGCTTCGTAGAGACTCGTCCTTCTGACACATTTGCCCCTACGAATTAGTGAAATGATGACACATACTCAAACAGATGTTGATTTCCATCATGACGGCTAAAGAGGAACCGAAATTAATCACACAAGACCACTTGGCTACTATCCTCAATGGAAGAGCTAGAATGGTAGATCAAGACTTTTTTCCTCTTTTGGAGGTTTTTTGTGAGTGATTTAATTGTGCAAATATGAAACTAGGTGAACTATGAATCTACAAAAAATGAATGTGATTTTAGAAAATTACATAACTACAACATAAATTATAGACAAAAAATTAGAGTGCAGAGACTAAGGAACCTGACATGCAAATTGAGACTAAAACTACTTGGTCTAGGGTGGTGGTGCCTTAGATTAGAGAATACTATTTTTTGGAATATGTGAATAGGTTTCAATAGGTTATAGTCATTAGGTTCTTCCTTCTTGGACTCAACTTATTTTATTTATTTATTGATGAGTACTTATTCTTTCCCTAATCTGTTGAAGTAGGAGGCTTGAATGCTTGATATTACAATTAGGTATTCAATCCTCTCCTAAATCCACTTCAGATCTATCACTTGCAAACAAGAAAGGGGAGAAAGGGTTGTTACATATAGGGCTTGCCTAAGTCAAACTCCATTTTTGTGTTCGCACCTCCATAATGGCTAGATGATGTAAAAATTTCTTACCCTCGATTGAGTAGAGGAAAATGGAAAAAAAAAGTGATAAAATGGATTAAAAAAGTAATAAATGACAATTTTTACAACTTACTACTCAGATATAATCTCTTTGATGGACTGAATTCATGATACACATCTCATGCAAGGAGTATTTTCTTGTTGATAAGAAATAATGTAAGTGTTAGTACTCACAAAACAAATGAACATAAAACATGAATCTTAACTGGTGAAAACTGCTACTAATTCTTCTCTTGACTACATTTTAGGATGCACAATTGGAATTCAAATTGCCTAGGTTTTTCAAATGGTAGAATAACTTTTATTTATATGCATTTTATTTTTTCCCACAAAATTAATCATGATAATCCAACAAATGCATTTAGATTCTAAAATGTAAAAATACTGATAATGAAACAAAGAAAAATGTATGTGGGTGTGTGTGTGTATGAGGATTTCAATGATGGAATGACCTAAAGGTTTGAAAACACTTAAAATTTCCCTAATTTCATTAGAAAAAGAGTTCTCCCAAGGATAGGATTGACTTTCAACCTTGAGGTGAGTCAACCCTATTAGGAAGGTTTGTTGTTTTCTTATGACATAAAAGACTGATTAACACTTTTGGGAGATAATTTCAAATGCATTAACAAACTAAATTGTATGACCTAGCACTTAAAATACAAAATAATATGATAACAAAAATAGTGTAGACACCAAAATGTGGACACTTAATTTATCCAAATTTATCCCCTTTCGTCTAAACATCCCCTTATTTGCATTAATTAAGTAATATCACTATTATTTAATTAATCCCTCTAAAGTTCTTCTAATCCCTAAGGTATCCAGTTAAATAATTAAATAATTTCCCCCTTTCATCAAATGAATTAAATAAATATGCCATTTATTTAATTCCCTTCATGTCACATCCTCCATCATTTTTATCTAATCCTAATCCATCTTCTAATCTCATCATTAGGATGTGCAAATGCCTAATCCTTGATTAGGATGTGTCACATCCTTCAACTTTTGCAAGTTGGCTTCTAATCTCTCTTAGCCACCTAACCCTCCTCTAATCCTTCATTAACTAGCCTAATCAACCTCTCAAGAAATTTTTAATTCTTTTTATCCTTCCAAGGAATATTAAATTCCTTTTAATACTCTTTTCCATGTGATCTTTGACTTGTCACATCAAGTCACATGTGAAATCTAACCCTCTTCTAATGTGTCATTAATTAGTCTAATCAAGTACTTGCACAACCTTGATCACTTAATTGAGTCAACCCTATTAAATGCTTTCTCCTTTTGGACAAGGCACTCCATTCCCCATGTGAATAATTTTTAATTCACATTTAATCCCCCAATGCATTCCTTGGAATTTAAAATTCATTTTCTCATCCCCATGTGGATATTTGAGGAATTTTTAATTCCTCACATGTACTCCTCTCACCCACATGGCGACAAGTACCTCCTTTATGAGATCTTGTCCGAATCCCAAGGTACTATGTACCTTCTCCATGTTATGTACTATCCTTCTGCCTCATGTACACATCACCCCTTTTAAGCCATATCACTTGCCACATGTCAAGGTGTGAGGGCTTGTGAGTTCTCAACTCACCTTAGCCCTACATCTTGATCTTGGTGGCTCAATATTGACCATCCATTTTCCTAGAGAACTCAAAATTCTCTATAAATACCCCCTCTTTTCTCTCATTTTAAGGGAGATCATGCATTGTAGCCAAACTCTTGCAATTTTTTTCTAGAATCCATACTTAGCCATTTTTACACTTGCATCCATTATCATATCATCATCTAGCTTACATCTTGTTCCATCCAAGGAGCATACACATCAAAGATCGAAGGGCCAACCAAAGGATCGATTCGAGACAAGGTAAAAGGTTCCATTTGTTGCCTTTGTTTTGTGTTGAATCCAACTAGGCTAATCTTGAGGTGTAGCCGGTTGTTTTTAGTGCTATTTTGCACTCTTTTGTTTGCTATTCATTTTCTAGCACCTAAATTTTCCCTATCACAAATAGAAACAACAATTTGCAAGTAGATCTGAGAAGGGAAGAATGGTGTACATGTGGCCTAAAAAGTGGGTTTTAAACTCTGTAGCATGACTAGTTTTCCCTAGGGGGAATGGGTCCTAGTGCAGGGGTCCAAAATTTGATTTTTCAATCCTCAAAGCCTCTGATTTCTTTAGGTTTGACTATCGGAAAGTCGAAAATAAAATATGAAGGTGAGTTTTCATAGCTTGACAACAATGATGACAACTCTGAAAACTTTGCAAAATTTCTCCTTTGATTGATCTTCAATTCTTCTTCACATGTAAATTTGCACATACAAATACAAAAGAAAAATGTTTATTTTTGGGTGAATGGGGGTTTTCCTTAGTCAAACTCCATGTTGGTAATTAAATCTTGATAATGAAATGATGAAAAATGGAAGAAATTGATGAATGAACAAAGCTTTGTCACAACTCACCAAACCCTTAATGGTTTCCCTTAGAGGATTGAATTCTAACAAATCTCTCTAAGGTCTAGATCTTGCATGAATTGGCTTAATTTCTTGCTTGATTTGATGCTAGAATGCTTGAAACCTACATCACAATGTTAGCTCCAAAACTTGACATGAACGCACATAAACTTTGACATGATAATATGATCTTGGTTGTTGTTGTAGATGACTGATAAATTTTCTCTTCAATGCTCTTGACAATAATATTTACTCTTGTAAAGTTCACCTCTTGCTTCTTAGATTTAAATTAATAAAATAACTATGTATTTATAGGTGTTTATCTATTTTTTCAAAAAATAGATTTCAAAAACTAACACTTGAAACTTGAATTTGAATCATTAAAATACTGCCAAAAATATATTAAAAATTGGGTCCTATGACTTAAAGGGGACCCATTCACCCTTAGGTGAATGGATCCTAGGACCTAAGTCTAGTACACTCAATTTCTAAGGTTTTTTAATTAATGTTAGAAATTATTTAAAATAGGTTTCCCTTTTGGAAGACGAGAATAATAAGGCTTTGGAATACATAAATTGGTCAATTAGAGGCTTAATTAAGTCTAATTAATTAAGGGGATGCAAACATAGTGTAAAATTTTAGAGGTATACAATTTTCTACACTACATTTAGCCCCTACTTTAGTGAGAGTATGAGCCTACGTTCAAACTCACACTAAAGTGGACAAATAAACCAAGAGAGGTCTAATTGTACAATTATTGGAAAGATGAGATGATAAGGATCAAGGAGGATGATCAAGCCCCTACGATCTAAGATCCAATGGAAGACCAACAAGGGCACAAAGAGACACATGCATGCAATAGTAAGACAAGATACACAATCATATAATGTCAAAATTAATGCAAAGAGAAAGAAGGATAGAGAAGGGAAAGGGATGGATCAAGACTGTTTTTCCAAAAGGTATGGATCAAGCCTAAGCTATTTGTCTAAAAATATGCTCACAAGGTCTAGTATAGTCTGATATACACTCGGTGAGCCCCAAGGAAATAGGGTGAGAAACACACACTAGGTCTACAAGGTGTGAACTCACAAAACGGTGGTAGATGAGCAAGTCATGCCAAGTCTACAAGCTTCCATACATCAACCATACGAAAATTTATCCTCGATAAATTTGCAAGGTGCCACACAAGATGGTCATAGGTTTTCACAAGGATAGCAAGTTGCATTATGCTAGACACTTATGACAAGGCACCACTGGAAAGCAAGTTGTGTTATGCTTGGTGGCCATGAATTATTTTTAGGATAGTCAAATGGGTTTTGCTTAGTTCATGAAACGTCTCACCTTCGGGAACATCGGACTTGATATCACCACCAAGAGAGGACTAACCGAGAGATAAAATATTCATACCTTAGGGAATGAAAGGCATAACATTACTATGAAGAGGAATGTAATATGCCTAGAAAGGTCACACTCTTGAAGGACATCAAACCAAATGTCACCACCAAAAAGACACATCACATGAATTGAGAAGACCACACTTTGAATAAAGTCATGTCATTATGCAAGCAATGAGCGGGAGGCTTAATTCACCCACTTTAAAGAAGTTGTTAAACACCATGCTGTGAGCATTAATTTAAAGTAGAAGATGATAAAGGAAAATATACGAGAGCTTATTTGGAAATCCCTATGCCAGACATAAGTTTCCAAATAAAGCTTTTTCATGAACAGGAGGTTGCCCCCATATGCAATCTTAAGATAACACATAAGGGATATGTGGATTTTGGGTGAGCATATGCCTTTTATACAGTGTTATAATAGAGCTTGGAACTGTCATCATTCCCCAAATACTCATAGAACAACAAACACAAAGGAGGAATGACACATAGAGAGTGAAAACAAAGGAGAACCTTTTGGGTCAACATGGAAGAGACCTAAATGTATCAATTCCTTGCATCATCCCTAAAAGGAAAACAAAAGACAAGTGAGAATAAAATGGTTACAACACATAGAAGAATGTATATACAAATAGAATAATGTCACGATAGATTTGCCTCCTTTGTATCATTGCACCAATGGAGTGACAAGGGTCATCCAAAGTAGGCTCACAAACATAAAGACATGCCAAGCAACATAATACGAGGGATCATATTATGCACATGCAATCACACAAAGAACAAAGCTAGTATGACACATACGCACCAACCTACAATAGTCATCTACATCCCAATCTTGTTCATCATATATGAAAGGTGGATAACTAGCCAAAGGGGAAACAATGAGTGTCGTACTAGGACAATCACTAAGTTCAAAATGTGGTGGGTCACTCTTTTTAGGAGGATCATGACAGTTGCCCCCATCTAAATTTATGGAATAGGAAATTATATTGGACAGGTACTTGATAAAACAAGGATTTTGTAAGGGCACCAGAGATAGTAATCTTTACTTTAAGATTAAGGAAGAAAAAATATTGATTGAGTACATATGTGGATGATATTATGATCTTTGGTGGAAATGAGGCTATGTGTAAGAATTTTTTAGAAGAAATGCATAAATATTTTGATATTTCAATGTTTGGGGAGATGAATTTCTTTCTTGGGTTACAAATCAATCAAATAGATAATGAAATTTTCATTTCATAGTCTAAGTATGTCAAAAAAGTGTTGAAGAAGTTTGGAATGGATGACTCCAAACCAACATGTACTCCTATGATGACTAGTTGTAAATTGAGAAAAGGTGATGATTTAACTATTGCTGATTAGAGAAAATACAGATCTATGATTGGTAGACTATTGTATTTGATTGCTACTAGACTAGATATCATGCATGCAGTTTGTCTTGTAGCTAGATTTCAAGAAGATCCTAAAGAAACACATGTTAAAGCAGTGAAGAGGATGTTCAGATATTTAAGAGGCACACTAGATTATGGCTTGTGGCATCCTAAGGATATTGATTTCACATTAAATGCTTATAGAAATGCAGATTGGGCTAGTTGTGTCATTGATAGGAAAAGTACAAGTGGTGGTGCATTCTTTCTTGGATGCAGATTGGTTTCATGGTTGAGTAAGAAACATGATTCAGTTTCTTTATCCACTGCACAAGCTAAGTATATTGCTGTAAATAGGTATTATTGATGAGACAAACACTGAAGAATATCAAAGTTATAAATGATGAACCTATATATATCTTTTGTGATAATACAAGTGTAGTTAACATTTCAAAGAATCTAGTAATTCATTCAAGGACAAAGCATATATCTATTAGGTATCACTTTTTTAGAAATAAGGCTAAACGAAGAATGAAGTGAAGCTTGGGTATGTACCTACAAAGGATCAAATTGCTGATATATTTACTAAAACTCTTCCTAAGGATACTTTTGAGTATATTGGAGAGAAGTTGGGGGTTATTGCCCCTCCTTTTTTGAACTAGATGCATATGGAGATGCATCAGTCTAGTGGATCTATGGATCTATATCTTTTTTGGATTGATGTTGGTGGATACCTCTCAGGGGGAGTAGGTAGTGTCATGTGTTGTCATTGAGTTGCTCATTTAGTTGAGCGTACTCCTAAGGGGGAGTATTTAGAGTAGGTATTTTTGGTTCAATGTCAAAGAGGGAGAACAATGATTTTTTTTATCCTTTTCCATTGATGTCAAGGGGGGAGAGATAATCATGTGAAAAAAGCTTATCTAGACTTAGGGAGAGAGAGAATCATGTAAGGTATCAGGAGAGAGTGTTCAAAGCTATTATGTTGTCTTTGGTGGCTTTTCACATCTTTTGTTGCCATCAATGACAAAGGGGGAAATTGTTGCAAGTATGATGGTGTTTTCATTGATGTCAACAGGAAGTCTATTAACTGGTGTTGTCATTGATGTCAACTATGAGATGAAGATGTTGAGGATATTGAGAAAATTGTGAAAAAGAGGAAAATTGTTTGTGCATGTGTAGTTGAGACCTTGAGGAAGTGTTTTGAGTACATGGAGATATATTTTGTAGAGTCTAAAAGTGAGTTGGAATGAAGTAATGAGCTGAGATGATGTCTTAGGTACTTGGTTTCCATGTGCTTTTGAGAAAATTTGAAAAAAAAAAAAATTGTGTTATGCAAGTGTTCATAGTATGCTTTAGAATTGTGATCCACATTCTTTCATTTTTGATGCTATTCTTGTGTGGATATTATAGGTTATTCAAGGTTGTCAAAGGTTGCTATATTCAAAATTTGGGTTTTTGGATAATTGTACACTGCGAGATATTTTCACTAGTGTGTGAACTAGTTGTTCAGTGATGTTTTCTGTGGCCTGGGAGAAATGTATTTGCTCCACATTTCTTCGTTGTTTGGCTTTAGGTTGCACATGGTGTTTGGAAGTTTCTGATAATTATTTTATCTTTTTGTATTCAATTTTTTACTTGATTAGGTGTAGTACATAGTGAGCTTCATTTATCAATATGCAAATAAGGGTTACCAGTTGTTCTGAGTTGAAGTATTTGTATGATACGAGATTGGATGAAGCGTTTGATGAATCTTAAGTAGTTCATGGATTATTCTAGATTGTGTTCAAGTGAATTATGTTGTCTGAAAGTTTTGGATTGATTTATGGAAGCTTGTACTTAATGATTATGGTGTTTTGCATAGGTGTTGGTCGACCTTGTGTTTAGTACTACATGCAAGACTTGTAGAAGCATGTTGAAGTGTGTTGAGATGTATTTGGGTCCTAATTAAGGATTTATGTAGGCCACCTTTCGTTCCTATCCACTGCGAAAATGTTTAGGTGCTGACCTATTTTGAATTTTTATGTATAATGGCTAGTGGTTGACATTGGGCAAGGTTTTTGAGGTAGATCTTGATATAAATGTGTATGGTGTTGAAGAAAGCAAGAGATGAACGAGTAAGAATAAAGATATATGTGAGATAGATGCGAGTAATGTGTGTGATGCAAATTTGAGAAGAGTAGCGTGAATTTCATGTTAGGATTCTTGAAGGCAGTGAGCTGAAGGCATCCGAAATCTTTCATGTGAGACTGCAAAAGTGTGTAAGCAATTGTGGTGGACTCCTTGTTGCACTGAGAAGTGTTCTCTATGTAACATTCTTCTTCTATCTTCTTGTATTCTTTTTGTGATAGTAAGCCCTAGCTGTGAGCCTTTTTGGACAATGTGTCCTATTCTGGCAGTGAGACCTTTTGTACCAATTTTTCTATTACTTATATTGTGAGCTAATCCTTACCATATTTTTACCCTCCTTGGGTTTTCCATGTAAATCCGGCGTTCTCTTGTGTATGGTGTTGCGATTTTAGTTTATGTTATCTGCATTTCATTTTTCAACATACTAATAGAATAAGGGTTTAATGAATGCTTGTGTATTTGATTATTGTTAAGGGTTTTGAAGGTTTAATTTTCTACAACTGATTCAACCCCCATCTCAGTTGTCTTGTTCATTTCAACACATTTGGATTGATTGCAAACTTATTTTAGTGTCTCTTGTTTGGGAAATAATTTTGTTTGTCCTAAAATAATTTTATTTTAAAATGAAATATTTTAACAACCACCATAATTATTCAATTAGTGAATGATATTTGTGGTTATGATGAATTACATAAGTTTGGAGACAATACAAACTATTTCTTCTGACCTCACATTTTTTACTTCGATATTTTTTATAGATTTTCAAGAATGAATTTATTATAGTTGAGTTGCTATCTTCTTATTTCCTATAAATTGAGTAAAAACTAGAAAAGATATCAAAAAAAGTGAAAACATGGTTGAGACTATGAGAAAGGAAGTAATATATAACTTAATGTACATAAGTGATTTACTTATCTCTAATGGGGCTATGGATGCTCAATTGGAAATAGGGCTACACCTAGAGAGGGACCAAATATATTTTATTGAGGCTATAGATGCCTTATTGGTATTATGGCAACATCTTGTAGTTTTTGATATCTTGACATGTATGAAAACATATATTTAGTAGACGTATGTTCACTTTAGGGAAAATTCCTAATCACATAACTTGAGTCTTTAACTATAATACATTTTATCAATTTTAGAAAAGGAAAAGAAATCAAGTGTACATAATCTAGTTTAGATTATATTTGGTCAGAAAACTCCATAAGTCATTCAATCTAAAGAGTTAGGTACCATTGACTATGAATCTTTAAATATTTATATTTGCATGTGAGAAATTGTCATCTTTTGTCAATCTTCTAACTATAAAGAGAGGAATACTTCTATGTCATTATAAGTATTGATTAAAGCTTATCCTATTATAGGTTAAGAAATCTAAAACAAGGGTCTGATTGTGTATTCTATAAATAATAATAATAAGTATGTCAATTGGGACAAATAAGTTTCCATAAATCATAAAGCGTTCATTTTATACTAAGGATGAATTGAAAAAAATAATTTGACATTTTGGAGGAAATGAGATTAATGTGTCAGTTGGTTCTAGTAGTTGTTCATATGTACTATTTAAATATATTATTAGCATTTTGTTAAAAAAAATACTAACAACTATTTCATATCTTACTTATGTGGGATAAATAGCATGTGATTGTGATATGATGTTTTATATAAAACACACATTTTTATGTACAAGCACTAACTTATGTGGGATAAATAACATGTGATTGTGATAAGATGGTGTATATATAAAGCACACATTTTTAAGTACAAGTACTCAATTGAAGGACATTTATGTAGTTTATATCAAAATGATCACCATTTAGATATAATTCTATCATTGAAGTTTTCAATAATTTTTTTGTTGAACCTAACATTCATACAAAAATAATTAAAAAAAAAAAGATTCCATAGTTTCAAATCATAAATTTTTTTTGAACAATTATTGGCATAAAATTTTCTAGGGATTGGAGTGTAATATTCTCAAGAATTAGCCACAATATTAGACCTTACCCAAATACTAGTCCCTTTCCCTTACCTAACAATATGTAAATCTATTTTTTTATATGTGCCTGTCATATTCCATTAGAAAAGAGATATATTATACTAATATGTAGATGCTTGATAATTAGGAAGCAACAATAACCTTGTAAATTTTGTGCAACATCCTTTCGAAGGATATAACTCCACTAAATTGTGCATCACAATCCCTATATTGAATTGCTAAATTCTATGTGAAGATGAGCTTATTATTCTTACAAACATTAAAAATTATGGTGTTTTTATAAGGATTCAACTATAAAGCTTAACTCAAAATTTATGTAGTTAAATTTAAAATATGATAATTTAATATGCTACAAAATAAAATAAATAAATAAATTATACTTACTAATATCAAAAGATGTCAATTTTATGCCAATAATGGCATAGTATGATGGTTAATTCATGGTGTCGTGGTTCTTGTCACCAAGATTCAAGCCCCTCTTGAGGTGTTATTTTCGATTATTTATGTTGGAGATGAGGTCCCCATGTATGACCTATTCATATCTCTAGTCAAAAGTGTTTACACCAAGAATTTGTTGATTTTCTAAACCTCACATTTTTTAATTTAATATTTTTATAAAATTTCAAGAATGAATTTATTATAGTTGAGTTGCTAGCTTCTTATTGCCTATAAATTGAGTAAAAACTAGAAAAGATATTAAAAAGAGTGAAAAAATGATTGAGACTATGGGAAAGAAAGTAATATAGAACTTAACTCATGAGTTGTGATTTACTTATGTCTAATGGGGCTATAGATGCTTAGTTGGAAATAGGGCTACACCTAGAGAAGGACCAAAGATATTTTATTAAGGCTATAGATTCCTTATTGGTATTATGGAAACATCTTGTAGTTTTTGATATCTCTACATGTATGAAAACATATATCTAGTAGACCTATGTTCACTTTAGGGAAAATACCTAATCACATAACTTGAGTCTTTAACTATAATGATAAATTCTATCAATTTTAGAAAAGGAAAAGAAATCAAGTGTACATACTCTAGTTTAGATTATGTTTGGTTAGGAAACTCCATAAGTCATTAAATATAAAGAGCTAGGTACCATCCAATGCATCTTTAAATATTTACATTCACATGTGAGAAATTCTCATATTTTGTGAAGCTTCTAACTATAAAGAGAGGAATACTTCTATGTCATTATAAGTAATGATTAAAGGTTATCCTATTATAGGTTAAGAAAACTAAAACGAGTATCTAATTGTGCATTCAATAAATAATAATAATAAGTATGTCAATTAGGACAAATAAGTTTTTATAAATCATTAAAACGTTCATTTTTATAGTAAGGATGAATTGAAAAAAATAATTCGACATTTTTGAGGAAGTGAGATTAACGTGTTAGGTGGTTCTAGCATTTTTTACATATGTACTATTTAAATATATTATTAGCATTTTGTTAAAACAGAAAATACTAACAACTGTTTCATATCTTACTTATGTGGGATAAATAATATGTGATTGTGATATGATGGATTATATAAAAAACACATTTTTATGTACAAGCACTCACCTGAACTTATGTGGGATAAATAACATGTGATTGTGATATGATGGTGTATATAAAACACACATTTTTAAGTACAAGCACTCAATTAAATGACATTTATGTAGTTTATATCAAAATGATTACCTTTTGGATATAATTCTATCATTGTTCAAAGTTTTTAATAATTTGTTTGTTGAACCTAACAATGGTATGAAAGTAATTCAAAAAAAAGATTCCATATTTTCAAAATCATTAATTTTTTTTAAAACAATTATTGGCATAAAATTTTGTAGGGATTGGAGTGTACTATTTTCAAGCATTAGCCACAATATTGGACCTTACCCAAATACTAGTCCCTTTCCCTTACCTAATAGTACGTAAATCTATTTTTTTTTACAAGTATGTGTCTATCATATTGCATTAGAAAAGAGATATATTATACTAATATGTAAATGCTTGATAATTTGGAAGCACCAATAACCTTGTAAAGTTTGTACAACATCCTTTCAAAGAAGATAACCCCACTAAACCACATCACAATCCCTACATTGAATTGCTAAAGTCTATGTGAAGATAAGCCTACTATATTTTATAAGGATTCAACTATAAAGCTTAATTCAAAATTTATGTAGTTAAATTTAAAACATGATAGTTTAATGTGCTGCAAAAATAAATAAACTAGTATATATATCTTAAATATAATCTATATAAAGTACGCCGATATATATCTTATTATTATATAATTATTATTGTCATATATTATATTTTTTAATCTTAAAGACATTCATCTAAAAGTCCATACTAAATAAAAAAATAATATAAACACTTCAAATTATAGTGTGATGGTTAATTTGTGGTGTTGTCGTTCTTGTCACCAAGATTCAAGCTCCTGAGATGTTATTGTCGAGTATTTATATTGGAGATGAGGTCCCCCATCTATGACCTGTTCATATCTCTAGTCAAAAGTGTTTACACCAAGAACGACATTAATTTGCAGATAGATTAAAACCAGATAATACTAGATAGATTACAATCAGATAATGCTAGAAGATGTGACAAGAATAGGTCACTTTCATCAGAAATTAGAGAATTGCAGGAGAACCACAAAAAATACATAGGTTTATCTTTTCAAAGGCCACAGAAGAAACCTGTCGCAGTCGAATGCTAAATGTATTGAATTATACTTGACTACTTAGCATCAGTGGGCATGGCGTCTCAGAGTCTGAGCCTGTCTCCGCATCCCACCGACTAGTTCCTTACGTACCAAACTTAACTTACCATACATATAAAGTTGAAGAGCGCTGTGTTTTGTTTTGACCCGAGTTTGATACCCAATCCATTGAATAGGTACGAGTGTTGAAACTCTGTGCTCATATTGAGAAATTTCTAACGTTTGTATGATGGTCCAGACAAGAGTACGAATTGGAAAAAGGTAGCCATCATGGCCAACCTGGACACTAATGGCGAACAACAATGTCGGTATGATTAAAAGCTAGTGTTTATACAGAAACTTTAAGTCTCTGTCATAGGCCTGTGCACTTACCTGGAAGAGATAATCCTCACTGGCAACACCATGGACCTACATTATACGTTCTACACCATGAAAAAGCCTTGGATTTCAGTCCAGATGCAGATGGAGAGGAACATGTACATGACGCCATCCACCACCTTCCACATTACCAGACAGCATTAAAATGGTGAGGAATGGACTTCAACTGAAGGAAGCTTCAAGGCAGGGACTTATTGTGTACGTTTCCATCGGAAAAGCCTGTGAATGTTACGTACCAACTCCACAATTGGGGATTCATCGCCTTAAAATTGACAACCGTCTGCAATAATCATTCATGTTTTTAATAGTAGACATTCCTACAGAGTTTGATCTGACATTCTCTGAGCTCATCCATCACATTTTATTATGCTACTGGCTCCTATTTAAACTTAGCTTAAAACCCATCCATTTGAAGTAGGAGGCTCTTCTCAAAGAAAATTCTAATTAATGTTGAGACATATTCTGTAAGGCTCTTGGAAAATTCATCCCAACAATTCACCGTCGGAAAATTCGCATTAAAAGTTTGTGATTAATTTTCCATGGCGCTGAATTGTTGGCGGTGAATTTGTCATGGCGGTGAATTTTCCTTGAGGTGAATTTGTCATGGCGGTGAATTTTTCCACGGTGAATTGTTGGTGGTGAATTTTCCGATGGTGAATTGCTGGGATGAATTTTCCAAAGGTCATTTGTGCGAGTTTTAGTTCAAACTTGCAAGCATGAATAATACTTTCTCAATACAAAAATGATCAAGATTGATAAATCTTCATATAACTTGAAGGTTGTAATATTTCTAATTTGTTGATCTAAACTCAATTGCAAATAACAATCGCCTATTATAAAATAAAACTTATCTTTATCTTCTGATGCATCTGAATATGAAACCTTACGAAAGTAAGCTGGGTCTACTACTTCATGTCCTAATCTAAATATAGATTTTCTTTTACTATTTAATTAGCATTTCATATCCAACCAATTACAAAATTTAAGTTAACTCTTTAATAGTTAAATTTAAGAAATAATGAAAAAATAGCATAAGATCTTTGCTAGGTAATGGACAAGCATAAAAGCATGCGTTTGTGAGAGAGAGTCCTTTCCTTTAAGTCCAAAAAGACCAAGTGAATAGGAAAGTTCAAATGCTTTTCAAAACTTCATCATGAAGACTAATTGGCCCCCCTTGAACCAAGGTTGTGAATTGACCATTAAAAGGACACAATTGAACTTGTTAGGAAAACCGAATAGCAAAAGACACTCATATATGTCCTCGCCTATAAGTGCATATGGGCTTGGAATTTGACCGTTTGTTAAGTACTACACATCTTTTTCGAGTTCACACTTTTTGATTGTTTGCCTTTTTGTATCAAAAAAACAAAATGTAGATTTTCCTTTTAGCCTATATGTGAATTTTATTTCTTCAAGTTAACTTTTAAATAATTCATTGTCAATTTCTTTTTGGATTTGATTGTATGTTTAAATCATCATTTCAAGATGATGTGTTTAAACAATTATTTATATAAATGAATTTTAGTATAAATAATATTAAGGTTCAAAGTTAATTATATATATTTTTAAATATTTGTTATTAAAAAGAGAAGTATGTTAATAAAACAATTGAATCTGTTAAAGTTGTAAATCTATTATTATTTTTTTATTAACATTTATTTAGAGGTGGTAATATGGTAAATGAGTCATCTTGTTTTGTAGATATTGCCAACAAACATAAGAAAACAAAATGTCCTTAGTATTATGCACACATTATTTCTTGAGTATGCATCCCTAGACTACATAATTGTTGCAAATTTCCAAAATGTTTTGTCAATTAGAGAATATGGACAAGAATCCCCTTTCTCCATTTTTCTATACAAAACAAGAATAAAAACAAGCTATAATCACTAGTTAGAAGCAAGGAATAAAACATAGAACCTATATGATAATCATAAACTTGAATAAAAAAAAATGCATGATTTTATTTTATTGGTGATGTTGAAATTTTTATTTGAATGTTTTTTAGGAGCCTTCTTTTATATAGAGGTTAATTCAATGTTAAACTAATAAAGCATTGAAGGTGTCAACAAGAAGAGATCCTCAACAGTTGTGTTTTTGGAAGAAATATATTAAACACTTCAAAATTATTTTTTTGGTCAACTAATGCTTTAGTGTGTCGATGAGACTATACAAACTCACACCAATTGAGATAAGTTTACTAAAGTTATAAATGAGTTTATTTTTTAGTAACACTAAGACACATATGTGAGCACTCCCCTTCAACTGTAGAGAAGATTCAAGAGTTACACACTTTGTAGAGGCTCACATTGTTATATTTTTAGTAGATGTATTTAAATGTGCATCTCTTAAATATAGATTTTAATTTCTAATATTGTTAATTTATTTTTTCGAGTATGTTTAGTTTATGCTATATCAATAATAATCGCCTCCTCAGTTTATCCTTAAAATTTAAACAAATTGTTGTGCTTAAAACTCTATCTTTTCATCCTTGAAACTCAAATAAATATTCACAAATTATACTAATTAACTATACTTAAATTAATCTCATACTTATTAAAATGGTAAAATAATAATATTTATTCAAACATTACCAATAGACATAATTACATCTTATTCATCTTGAGATGACTTAATTTATTTATATGAGCGAGAGAGAGATTCCAAACTCTAGTTATACACTTTAATTAGTTTGTTGTGTTCTCTAAACAAACAGTGTGCTGATTATATTTCAAAAAATTATACTTGCAAAGGAGAAATTACATATTTCCTATATATTTCTCTATTTTTTTATTCAATTTGGATTTTCATTAAGTATCTTCTATGTTCAATTCATTGAATTCTATCTCATAAGCTAATATAATTCATTTATTTTATACATCTTTTATTAGATCAATTCTTATTGTATGGACCAAAATAGGTTTTATCTATTTTGTCTCTAAAATAGAATCACATATGCAAGGATGTCCATCTTAATTGAATATAAATTTTACACTCCCAAGTTCACTCCCATCCACAATGGATTTGATGCAAGAGCATCTAGTGGTGTAGGGCAATCTTGCATCACTCAAAAAATGTTTTTCCTTATTTTCTTTAGTTTTTTTGAGTGCCATGACGACACTTAAGAGGTGTAAGACAGTCATAAGTCAGAAAAGGAAAAAATAAGTCACTATTTTTAGTAATGTAATATCACAGAATTGCACCTAGGGGCAGTTCCATATTTTCACATTTATGGTACTCTAAGACATTAATGACAAAATCCCATGGGTCAAAATTTTAGGATTTTGACTCCATGTGGACAAGTGGCTGAGCAACAGAAGCATGGTGACATTTTTTTTGAGAATATAGGCCTTGGATGAATGCGCATTGCACAGACGTCTATGTGGTGCACTAGCGTCTTGTCCATTTCCCAAGTTCAAAATGCAGAATCTAGAAAGTTAACCCTTGAGACACATTTCCTGGTGGTTACACTCTGAAAGTAACGGATCTTTGCTTCCCTTGCAAGCATAAAAACCTCCTTTTGCCTCTCATTTGAAGGTTGGAAGATATCACACTAGCTCTATTCATTTTGCTTCAACTTTGAGACTCCTTGATAGTAGTACACTCACAGGCGAAGCCATGCCAAACTGAGGTCCTCCTAGCAGCAACAACAACTCTCAAGCAAGCACTCAGCGGTGCATCCGTGTTCTCCAGAGAGGGCCTTGGCCCATGGGTAATGCTCTCTCTTCCTCTCTCACTTTCCTTTTACACGCATTTGTTTACTCTTTCGTATTGTGGGTTCTACTCTTGAGTGGGTATTGCTTTCACCACATGCTTATCATGGTGCAAGTTCTACTCCTGAGTGGGTATTTCTTTCACCACACACTTTGTTTACTCCTTTAGCATTCCTTTCCAGCTTGGTTGTATGTGGAGGTGGGAACACCAAAACGGGGTCTAATTGAGGCAGGCCCCTATACAACCACCCAACAATTTTCTCCTTGGTCTTTTGTGTGCAGGTCACAAAGAGGAGCTTGGAGTGAAGGCTCGGACATCTAGAAAAAAGGTAAGCTTTCTCCAAGCATCGTGGTATTTACTTCAACATTTGGTTTTCTGGTTAGTTTAGAAGCCCCGTATAAACTATTCCCAAGTTCGTGAGTAGGATCCGTTTTTGTTTGTTGGGTTCTTGAGTTCTTTGTTGCTCAGGATGTCAGCGTGTCTTTCAAACAAAAACACGTCGCGCTAGCATCCTAGAACTGCGTTGACGTCTTCTAGCCGAGAGCTCCCTCTTTTGGGATAGAAATCCTTCGGTCTGACTCCCTCGAGATCTCTAATTATTTTTTTCAAAAGCATAACCGAGTCTTACTTCTTGATCATTTTGTCAATCTGTCATTCTGAGGTGTATTAGGGCAATTTGTTCCTTGGTGATCTCTCGAGAAAAGGAGAGACCTGTGTGCATCAAATCCCTCTTATATCACATTTTGGTGAGCCTAACGTGAACATCGGAACCTTCTTTGTAATGTTGCATACTCATGATAATGGCTTTTCTAAGGAAGATTTTGATATGTTGGAAGATGCTCTAGATGATTTCTTAGAGGCACTCTCCCCTATCCGCAAATCTCCCGAACAAGTCTCCTCTCAACAGGCTGGGGGATCAGTAAATGTGGTGGTGGTCTTAGTGGCTCCTCTGAGCCCTAAGAAACCCGTCATCTACCTAACCCCAACCAACTCTTCCATCTATGGAATTTCATGTCATACTGATTCACTAGACTTGAACTCAAGGTTCGTGAAAGCTACAGAATCTACATCTTACAATGTTGTTGGACACAGATACCCTACAAGGAGTAATAAACAAAACCTGAATCAACAACCTTCTATTCCTACTTCACAACCTACTTCTTTACCACCTTCTCAACCAAACCTTCCTGCAACACCTAAGCTTGCAATCAAAGCACCTAGTGATTATGATCTTGTCAAGCAACATCGTGTTACTCCGGCTAAGATCTCGCTTTGGGATTTTCTTTAGACCGCTCTAGTTTATCAAGAGATGCTTCAAGAAGCTTTAAAAAAGGTTCTCTTGCATGCCTCCACTAGGCCTGTGGATGTTAATGCATTGTTGGCTCATATTCATGTGGATTCGCTGAATATCATGTTCCACCCGCAAGAATTCCTACCTCCGGACATGCAGAAGCAAGCAAAACCTTTGATGATTATAGTCAATGTTAATAACATTGGTATTAGGTGTACCCTCGTTGACACTGGTTCAACTCTCAACATTTGCAGTATGGACCTACTACCTAAAATTAAGATTGATTCATCTTCCTTAGCAACTTCCTCCTTGTACATTCGTGGATTCAATAACACTGGTTGCTAAGCTCTAGGTACGATAATACTACCTTTGTAGCTAGGCCTCGTTACCTTACCCATGTTGGTCTATGTGATGCCCCACCCCTTACCATACAACCTCCTCCTAGGGAGACCTTGGATCGATGCTATGGGTGCAGTAACTTCTACTTTACACTATTCCTTGAAATTCGTCGCAAAAAATTGAGTTGTTACAGTCAAAGTAGATCCAGAAGGCATTCACCTCTGTGAATTGGTCGCCATCAGTCATGCTTCGACTATATCTACCTTCAAGAATTGCATTCCATCTTTGACTGCTGATGCTATGGCATGCTCTTCATCGATACCCTCTGTGGAAGTTGTCCCCAGGGAAAGAATCGGGAATGAAGAACCACCTAAAGCAGAAGATCTTGAATCTTCCACATCGAATCCTCAAACAAATGCTTTCCTTGGAGATGATTCAAGGGGTTCCTTGAACTTTTTTGAATTCTTTATCATAGAATACAAGGTAGATCCCTCTTGCGTGGACTTCCCAAGTGCCCTTAACACAGAAATATAAAATAATCTTGTGGAGGAGAAGGGGTGTGACCCTGTTCAGGAGACCACTCCTTCCTGCGCTAAGGAAAACAACCTTCTTACAAGAGAAACTAACATTTGTGAGCCCAACAAGGAAGGCAGAAATACCCTCATAGAAACATTTGACATCCATTGGTGGAACAAAATGCTCTATGTGGATCCACCACCTCTTGAGGTTTTGCAAACCCGCTATGGATTTGGATATGAGCTCGCTTCTCGGTATGGCTATGGAAAAAAAGGCACAGGGCCCATCGAGCAAGGAATTCAAGTCCCCATTCATTTTAAGCCGCGACAACGCTATTGGGGATTGGGATGTTCCATTGAACAATCTAAGCAAAAGCCTTGGAGGAGTGTTAATATGATTTCATTCGAACCATTAAAGCTTGTTCACCCTAAATTAATAGAGGAAGGGGAAGAAGCTGAGAAAATCCCTCTTGATGTCTTCTCTTTAGATGAAGCCCTAGAGGAGTTTCTAGGTGCCTATTCCCCGTTACCTCCTTATCACCACAAAAGATGATTCTCGTATCACTTGCATAACCAAGCGTATTTCAGAGAGTCTGTTTTGAGTATTGACGAGGAGGACCCTCTATCTAACACTAGTGACGATGTTGTGATACCTCATTATGAAGATCGTAATTCCCTCCTAAAGGGGGATGATGTTGAAATCTCCATGGATCCTGCATCCTTCGAAAATGTGATAAAGATCAGGAAATGTCTCTCTTTGGAAGAATCAAATGAACATTTCGATCTCTTACTTTCCCATCCTAAAATATTTGCTTGGACATATGAGGATATGCCTGGTATTGATGAATCTATAATGGTTCATAATATTGTCTTATGTCCCGAGGCCAAGTCGGTTAAGCAAAAAATCTGAAAGATCAATCCCAGGGTGGCATTGCTGGTTAAGACTGAGATAGAGAAACTACTAAAAGTAGGCTTTATCTTTCCTATCAACTATCCCCCTTGGATTTCAAATATAGTTACCGTTGGTAATCCTGATGGTCGTATTCACATATGCATCGACTTTCGAGATCTTAACAAGGCTTCTCTTAAAGATGATTTTCCACTACCTAATATAGATATGATTGTTGAATCGACTGTAGGTCATGCATTGCTTTCTTTCATGGATGGCTTTTCGGGTTATAATCATATCCATATTAACCCAAACAATAAGTACAAGAAAGCCTTTACTACCTTGTGGGGTACTTTATGGTATGTGGTCATGCCTTTTTGG
This sequence comes from Sequoia sempervirens, assembly GCA_007258455.2. Lineage (NCBI taxonomy): Eukaryota > Viridiplantae > Streptophyta > Pinopsida > Cupressales > Cupressaceae > Sequoia > Sequoia sempervirens. The sequence continues at coordinate 20,809 of VDFB02096961.1, forward strand.
TTAAAAAATGTAGGAGCTACTTACCAGCAAGCGATGACCCTAATATTTCATGATTTTATTCACAAGATTTTAGAAGATTACGTCGATGATATATTGGAAAAATCGGTAACCTGTCAAGACCATCCTAAGAACCTTCATCTTATTTTTGAAAGACTTCAACTTTATAAAATGCAACTAAATCCCCTTAAGTGCGTCTTTGGCATTGGCACTGACAAGCTTCTAGGGTTTATAGTCTCTCATCGTGGGATTGAAGTCGACACAAAAAATATTAACGCCATCATTAACATGCCTCCACCGAAGAATATTACTGAGTTGCAAATCCTACAAGGGAAGATTCAGGTGATTCACAGATTTATATCTCAGTTGGTTGATCGTACCCTTCCTTTCACTCACTTAATAAAAAAGGATGTTCACTTCATGTGGGATAAGGAATGTCAAAGAGCCTTTGAGTCAATCAAAGCCTATTTGGCCAACCCTCTCGTATTAATGTCGGCTATGCAAGATAGACCCTTTTTTCTTTACCTAGTTGCATCACCATATGCTTTGGCAACTCTTTTAGCTCAATATGATGATGCTAAAAAGGAAAGAGCAGTCTACTACATTAGTCACGTCTTGGTTGACTATGAAACTCATTACTCCTCCATGGAGAAACAATGCCTTGCTCTGTTCTTCGCTATGTAGAAGTTGAGGCATTATATTCTCCATGCTGAAACATGCATCATAGTAAAGATAGATCTTGTAAGACATCTATTTTCCAGCACTAATCTAGCAGGAAGGTTAGTGAAATGGGTTATTTTTCTTTCCAAGTTCGACATAAGGTTATTTACGAGCAAAAATAAATAAAGGGTCAAGCAGTTGCGGATCAATTGGAAAATGCTCCATCATCTTGCTCCTTTCCTGGCTTGGATTTGTTTCTCAATGAAAATTTTTTTGTAATCAGTCACGACTCTGAATGGAAAATGTACTAGAATGGATGAAGGTGTGAAAATGGTTCTAGAGCAGGAGTGGTTCTAATATCCCTCGAAGGTAAACCAGTTCCCTTATCCTCTCAGTTAGATTTCTCTTGTACCAATAACATCGTTGAGTACAAAGCCCTTATAGCTGGCTTACGTGCCACGATTGCGCTAAAGATAAACACCTCCATATCCTAGGTGACTTTGAACTTATAGTGAACCATATAATGAGAACCTATCAAGCCAAGAAAAGTAAGTTGTCCTAGTACCGAGACCTTGCCTTGTCTTTGCTTAGACAGTCTCTTCTTTCACAATATATACTATCCCTAGGAGAGAAAATAGACATGTTGATGCCATGGCAAGTGGAACTTCCTTGGTACCTTCCAAAGAAGATATGAAAGAATACCATTTTGTGGTCCAGGTCTTGCGAACCCCTGTAGTCTCTGAAGAACTTGAAGCCAAGTCCCCTATGTGTTCCCATGTAGACTCTAGAGAATGGTTTTTTGATATCTATAACTATCTAAACACTTGAAACTTCCTCAGTGATATGACAAAGAATGACCACATTCATGTGAGGAAGCTTTCAATTCGCTATGTCATCCTATCGGACATCCTTTATAGGAAATCCTATAATGGCTTGCTTCTTAGGTGTCTTACTAAAGTGGAGATACCCCTTGCCCTTAAGGAAGCCCACACGGGTTCTAGGGGTGGACATTTTGGTGGTAAATCCTTGGCATGAAGACTGATACACATGAGATACTATTGGCAAACGATGGAAGAAGATTCCTTTGAATTTGTCAAAAAGTGCCCTTAATGTTAGCAACACAGCCATCTCATTCATGTTCCTACCCAAGAGTTACAAAAACAAACTTCCCCTTGGACGTTCGCTAAGTGGGGGTTGGATATTATTGGAAAGATATCACCCCCCTCTTCCAATGGATATGCCCTTATCATTACCGCTATAGATTACTTCACAAAATGGGTCGAGGCTATCCCACTTCAATCCATGAACACAAAAGATATCTATAGTTTCCTTATGAATAACATCATTTCTTGATTCAGATTGCCCACTACGCTTGTTTTTGACAATGGTACCCCATTCAAAAATAAGGAAGTGAAGTAGTTCCTTAAGAAATTTCACATTCAACATAGGTTTTCTACACCGTACAATCCACAATCTAACGATCAAGCGAAGGTGTCGAATAAAAATCTTGAGCTTATTCTTCATAAAATAGTTAACAAACATGGAAAAGATTGGCATATTCAATTGAAATATGCTTTATGGGCCTATCAGATGAGTGTTTGTATGACTATGGGAACAACGCCCTATAACCTTGTGTATGGTGCCGAAGCTATCATGCCTTTGGAGCTAGAGATTCCATCCGTACGGGTTCCCTTGAAGGACTAATTGATAATGAAACCTACCGAGTTAACTGTTTGTGTCAGCTGGAGATGCTCGATGAACATCGTTTACGAGCCCTCGAACATCTAAAAGTTTACCAATGGTGGCTATCTAGACAATACAATCAAAGTGTACTTCCTAGAACCTTTAAGATAGGAGATTTGGTTCTTTGTGAAAACTAGAGAAATGTAAATGTGCCACCTGACAAAAGAGGAAAGTTTAGCCCTAACTAGTTAGGCCATTACATTGTGATTTTCGTATATGACTCAGGCGCCTATGGATTATCATCTATGGACAAAACGCCTTTAAAAGAACCTGTTAATGCAATGCATCTTCGTTGTTACTACGCATAGCATCCTATGTGTCATCTATGTGGTGCTCTCTCTACCAAAGGAATAGTAGTACTACATATGTTGACATTGTTCATTAACATATTATGAGAATTTTCCTGTTATGAATGACCACGTGCATGTGTGTGTGTATCAGATCATCATTGTATTTAATTTACATACAGTCATGTGTGTTTATTAAAACATATTAGCATCTAATATAAGCATACATCCCCATGAGAATATAACATCCATAGTATAAACATATGTGGAAAAAACAAAAATGTACACATCTAGATAAACAATGCCATGAAAGAAGAATCAATGTATCTATATATGTATATATATACACAATGTATTTATCCAATGTCATGTACATGTATCAGGCCAAAACTACTAAAAATGAGTGGTTGCTAAATATATGTCTATATAGAAAGATCTACATGTATATATGAATATATATGTATTTCGCTACAAAAATGATATGCACAAAAAATTGATGATGAACCCCTGATCACTGTAGCACGTGGCTCCCAGAGCTCTTTGGCTCTAGTAGATGCTCGGGAAGCCGTGGGAGGGGCTAAACGGTGGTCATTGAGTGCAAACAATGAGAGCATGATGTAGACAGTGCTACCTGCATCCCTCTGGTCTCCCCCTATAAGGAAGATATCATCAGCTTTTCCTGTCACACCTGGTCCTATAGTCTCTGCACCTCTACCGAGCTCACAACTACCAGCTGCCCATCGAGGTCATTAAGACGGATCTGAAGGGCATCACATGCCTGGTCAATGGCATCAGACCTCCTCACTGCTATGTCTCACTCAACGAGTGTTGTCCGCAACTCCCCTGATAGATGGTCACGCTGCCCTCACATGGTCATCAACTCTGTGGTGAGCTAGATGATCTCTGCACCTTGCTCCTCGTACACAATCTGTAGGCGTACAACCAGCTCAAAACTAGGGGCATGACGTCCCATAGAAACTGGCTGATAGACCTCGAGGACTGACCCTTGAATCTATATAGTAGGAGAAACCTTCGAAATAGATTGAGCTATGAACCCAATCCATCCCTATGCATCCTCTGCAACCACAGAAAAGGGAAAGGCATCAGTATCGCATGACATATATAAGATACATATATCATAAAACTGAAAGTACAAAACATAAAATAATGAAACATGTATACCTGGGTCCATCGGCTGCCATATCGGGTCAGGGTGAGGATCAGTATTGGGACCTATGCCGCCAGCCTCGGTGGCCACTCCTGGTGTTTCAAGAGTTGTAGCTATAGTGGAAGATGGTGGTGCTAAAAAGACAGGGGTAACCATTGGAGGATCTGACCTCCTTCATCGCCTCAGCCTCGGTGGTGCCGCCTCCTCCTCCTCCTCCTCCCTGGCCTACTACCAACCTCTCCTCCTGTCCTATGGTGGAGGGGCTAGTAGGTCCTCCTATGGACTAGGGTCCCCTCTTGAAGCACCCTCACCGAACATAGGAGCAAGACAATGCCTCTCCCACCACCACGTGAAGTTTGATGCCACCCCAACATTGTCCACTGTCGATATGGGCGACAGATCATGATTTGGCTCATCATCATCGAAAGGGATGATATCTGTAATAGTAGGGTGAGGTCGGTCCCCAACCCTCGCCGCACTACTATGGGCCTTGGTATAGGTGGGAAAGTCTACTGGTATGGTTTGTGGTCGACTGCTACCACATGACCTGACTCTAGTAGTAGGGTACAATGACAAAATCCCTACACTCGATCAAAAAATAATCTCGCTGCAGGTTCCTCAGGTATTTGCCATCGTCAACCCACCTAAAAAATTGATAGGGTCTCCATCAAAACCTATTTTCCATGAGGGTATAAAACTATAACTGTCAAAACTGTAAATCTCTAAACCTCCATTGGCCTGTCATGTCATACCAGTGGGCCATGCAGACCTGATACGATTGTCACTGGGGAAAACTGACCGGCCGAGTGCACATGATGTGGGAAACCTAGGCCCACACCTACAAAAGTGTGCACGCTGTAAGGCTGCAATACTCATAGTGCATGTACCGGCCTAGCTTCTGGTAGAGGTGCGCTAGCATGCTATGCCCCTAGGAAAACATGGTCATGTGCTCTACCATCTCTCTATTAGTATGGACGAGGCCCCCGTGTAGGTGTGAGCCTCACCCATCTATCGTGATCCAGAAGGCAACGGTCACAACCATAACTCGGTAGATCAATGATGTTGTTTTACTCACATGGTCATACCAATGTGTATAGATGTGACTTGTGCCATCGCCACCATCTGTCCTCCCTATGTAGTAGAGGATGCCCTCTGATTGCTCCCATGTTGATCTTGTGTCATCGAGGGCTACCCACTGTCTGTGGATGGGTAGCCTAAGGATTTGATAGACTTCCTTGAGAGTGACCATCATCTCTCCACATGGTAGTTGGAACGATGATGTAGTGGTATCCCACCACTTCATGAGGGCTGTCAGCATCCACTCATGATATCTCATCTCTGGCATGGTGAACATATGCTAGAGACCAACATACTCTAAGAGTGTGACCTTATCCGCGGATAAGTGGTCCCTCTGCTCATGAACAAGTCAGAATGCTTTCCCTCTAGGATGCTCTCAAATCTCCAAGTACTCCTACCAAGAAGTAACAAAAATTTGAATGAGAACATCAAAATTTTACTTCAAAAGCAAGAAAAAATGTCTAAGACTGATGTGCGACGTGTAGGCATCTGCGCATCGTGCATACGTCTCCCAACTGCCATGATCGCCTCACAGACAACAATGTGTCTCTGAGACGACAATGCGTATGCTAGACTACAGTGCTTATTGAGGATGACAATGCGATTTTTGGATGCAGGCGTGAGAAAAGGATGCTTGTGCACCTTGCCGACAGAAAAATCCTAAAAAATTCATGAAAAATTACCAAAGCAAGAGTCTGTGACCTGCCTGGTCCGCCTCGCGACCCTCGATGATGTCCTGGTGTAGCTGCTCCAACCTCAACTCCTCATACTCTCTCCTGCTAGGCATTTTTCTGACTTTTCTCTCACAAAATTCAACAATTTGCTCGCGATGAATAGTGAAAATGACCCTTCTAGGGGCCCACCTAGGTATATATAGGCCCCCTAGGGCCCATTTTCCTAGGACTTGTGGCTTCTTGGTTTCTCTTAAATTTTCCCCACTAAGTTGGGGGAAAACTCATGAGGGGGCATAAGGTCATCTCTTGATCATATTTTTCTTCCGAATCGATGAATTTTTTCTTAATCATTCCTCTCTTCGTGGTAGCTTTCTTATGATTTTTTGAGGTTAACCTAAATTTTCAGTTTTGCAATTAGAACCTTAAATAGTTTTTGGTGACCGCTCGGATGTTGTTTTTTGAGCTCAAACACTAGGGGCACCGTCAGTTCTGGTTTGCTCGGTTGCAGTAGCCACTATGGTCTCTCTCTATTGGCATGTAAATCCGTAAAATTCAAAAATTTGGGTGAATTTTTTCTTTTCTACTTTAGTGAGGCTGATTTTTTCAAAATCAAGCCCACTAAAGTGGGGAAAAATGTAATATCGTAGAATTGCACCTAGGGGAAATTTCATATTTTCACATTTATGCCTAGCATTTATTGCACCCTAAGACAATAATGACAAAATCCCATGGGTCAAAATTTCATGATTCTGACTCCATGTAGACAAGTGGCTGAGCAACAAAAGCATGGTGATGCATTTCTCGAGAATATAGAAGTTGGACGAATGTGTGGTGTGCTAGCGTCTTTTCCATTTCCCAAGTTCAAAACGTGGAATCTAGAAAGTTAACCCTTGAGACACGTGTCCTGGCGGTTACAGTTTGAAAGTAACGGCTCTTTTCCGCCCTTGTAAGCATAAAAACCTCCTTTTTCCTCTCATTTGAAGGTTGTAAGATATCACACTAGCTCTATTCATTTTGATTCAATTTTGATACTCCTTAATATCAGTACACTCATGGGCGAAGCCATGCCAGACAGAGGTCCTCCCAGCAACAACAGTAGCTCTCAAGCAAGCACTCAGTGGTGTGTCTATGTGCTCTAGAGAGGGCCTTGGCCCATGGGTAACTCTCTCTCTTCCTCTCACTTTCCTCTTATATGCATTTGTTTACTCTTTTGTGGTGCGGGTTCTACTCCTAAGCGGGTATTGATTTCACCACACGCTTATCCTGGTGCGGGTTCTACTCCTGAGCGGGTATTTCTTTCACCATACGCTTTGTTTACACCTTTAGCATTCCTTTCCAACTTGGTTGTCTGTGGAGGTGGGAACACCAAAATGGGGTCTGACTGAGGCAGGCCCCTATCGAGCCACCCAAAAAATTTCTCCTTGGTATTTTGTGTGCAAGTCATGAAGAGGAGCTTGGAGTGAAGGCACGAGCGTCTAGAAAAAAAGCAAGCTTTCTCCAAGCATCATAGTATTTACTTCGACATTTGGTTTTCTGGTTAGTTTAGCAACCCCGTATAAACTATTCCCGAGTTCGTGAGTAGGATCCATTTATATCCATTGGGTTCTTGAGTTCTCTATTGTTTAGGATGCTAGCGTGTCTTTCAGATGACAGTGTGTCGTGTTGGCATCCTAGAACTGTGCTGACATCTTCTAGCTGAGAGCTCCCTCTTCTGGGACAAAAATCCTTTGGTCTAGCTCCCTCGGGATCTCTAATTATTATGCTCAAAAGCATAATTGAGTCTTAGTTCTTGATCATTTTATCAATTTGTCATTCTGAGGTGTATAAGGGTAGTTCATTCCCTGGTGATCTCTCCAGAAAAGGAGAGACCCATGTGTAGTGAATCCCTCTTATATCACAAGTAAGTTGACCTAAACGAGCTCATATGGACCTAAATATTTACCCCAAGGACGAAAACTAATTTTTTTTTATGATTGTGAAAGAATCATCTCAATATCCTACATGGTTTGGGAGATATTAAATTTTTCATCATGAGAAATTTCTCCAATGCAACTTCAAATTCAAATATGAAAACCTTAGAGGCCCTAAAATAGCTCGAAAAGTGGACAAACCGATCTCTGATGGTTCCCCATTGTAGATCTCTTTGAGAGCTTTCCAACAATATGTTATAATAGCAAATCAATCACCCAAATCAAAATTTATGGCCCCTCGAAGTTGCCCCACTAAAAAGTGAATTTTATTAAAATATCTTCCTAGGCAAGAAATCAAATGATGGAACTTTTGGCGTCAAAACAAAAGGGAAAGTTTCACTTTCTAGAACATTCTAGGGCAGTTATTAGGTAAAATAAAAATGGATAAGTGGGGGATTGTAGAAGGTGGCTCCATTAGTGCAAATTGTGGCTATGAATAGTATTTTTTTTTAGAATGGATTTTGTTGTAATGAATCAAGCCTATGAGGCTTAGCATTGTAAGTTTTGAATCTATAATTTCATTTTCTAAAAATAATTGAAAGTGAGTTATTTTTTGTCTTGCATCTTTTGTGTTGGTATCTATTGTTGTGATTTGTGAAGGTTTAGGGTGGTGCGGCCCTCATCAAGTGGTATCAAAGTAGGTTTTCTTGAGTGTGTAAACAAATCACCGAACGTGGAACAGTTTGCACTAGGACTTGTGGTTGTGGGTTTCTGAGAAAGGTGATCAAAATACCTCTGTGAATAAATCGTAGTGGTGGATGGAATGTTATTGTACCAAAAGAGGTATTTAGAGCCCCAAAGAGACAAGTTAAAGCATTGCAAGAGGAGCTATGTTGAGGGTTTGAGCCAATAAGAGGAGATGAAAGTGAAGATGAAGCTGAAAATGAGGAATAGTTCGAAGAAGAACAAGATGTAGAAGATCCAGAGCAAGTCATATTATTTAAGGCCATCTCTAAGATTGGGAAAAGGCCAAAGATCAATGTTTCTACATTTTCTGAAAACTTAACCTAGAAGAGTTTATTTATTGGATCAACGATATGGAGGAGTACTTTGAGTATAAGGAGGTGGAAGATTTTGATAGGGTCAAATTTGAAAAGACCAAGCTAAAGGGTCATATGAATATTTGGTGGAAATAGGTACAACTCGAAAGAACTCAAAGAGGAAAAGAGAAAATAACAAGATGGGATTGTATGGTGGACAAATTAAAAAAGGCACTTCATCCCTGTGGATTATGAGCTATATTTGTTGAAGATGAAAGGGTTGAAACAAGCAGGAAAATTTGTTAAGGAGTATACAGAATAATTCTACTATTTCTTGATCAAAATAGGCCCTTTTGAGGCCAATAAGGAGAAAGTTTCATGTTACATAAATGGGTTGAAGCCAAGTATTCAAGAAGAGTTGGGTCTAGTAAGTGTTATTTGATTTTTAGCTTTCAGTTGAAATCAGGTAACCATAGTGTTGTTCTTTTCATGTTGTTTAAACATTTAAAGATAAACCATAAAACTGCTAGTTTCAACATGCATGAGGGAGTGAGTTTCAAAAGTAAATCAGATTACATTCTTTTGCCATTTCAATAGTGCCTTACAAGAAACGAGAAAGAGAATCATGTATTCAAATGTAATTTCTTTTATTGATAATCACTAAGGTACATGTCCCTCAGAAGCCAAGGGAATAGCTTTCTTATTCAAATGAAAATATGAAACAACTTATACATGAATAAGTAAAGGAAAGAGAGAATGTGCATGTAAGAATGGAACCAGTCATTGCCTGTGAATGACTAGTTACAAGTTGCCCTGCTGCTGCCCCGAACTGCTTGTGCCCCTCCTAGCTCCGTTGCACTCCTCACCCTGCATCTGAAGAAAACATGGTGTTAGAGTGAGGCTCTAAGCAATGAATGATTCAATCCTTGCATACACACCTACCTATGCATGTATAAGCTGATCCATAAATGCATTAAACAAAAGAACATTCAACGTATGCATTTATTTTCTAACTGTTTGCTTCATGTGAAGATTTAGGACAAGCCTTTTTATTGTTTCATTATCAAATCAAATACAACATGTGGGATAAATGTGGCTCCCACAAGGGTAGAGCTCAACGTGCTTCGAAAGAAAAGGAAATTGAGCAACTTGATCAAAGATTTATCTCTTATCAATGCATTAAGTCAATATGGAATCATACCAGTTGATCAACTTTCATTATCAGATTCAAAAGATGCTTCAAGCTCAATTATGCATCGAAGTGTTTTGAAGATGCATCAAGTTAAATTATGCATCAAAGTGTTTTGAAGATGCATCAAGTTGAATTATGCATCTATTTAATAATGAGGAAGCATTTCAGATTGTTGTCAAGCCCCTCTCACCACAACCCTGTTGGGCAGTCACTCATCACATAGGAAAGCGAGTTGTTAGGTCACCTGGACACATGTGACAGGTGGCTGTCAAAAAAAGTTAGAATGAGGAGACTATGCATGTTTATCACATATAACTGCAAGAGAGTAATGGTTGACTCATGGTCATGGTACAAGTGTAAGGACAACACCCTTACAGGAGCTTACAAGGTTGACAGGCATGAAGGGTATCCAAAACAAACATAACTTTCTTCATCGAAAAGAAACATGGCTATCTAATTCAATGCCCCATGAGTTAGATGAATATGATGTCCTTGAGATTGAAAGCATGATAGGTTTGAATGCATTTTGACCATGAAAGATGAGGACAACAACTAGAGACAAAATCCGAAGTTGTACAAGGTTGAGTTCAAGGCCTTCTCAACCAAACACCAGACAACATGTTTTCTAGCTAGCAATCAATGTGTGAATGATGAGAAAAGGAAAAAGGAAAAAACATTCAAGGAAGGCATGGGGCAGTCATGTGCATTGAAAAACAAGATGTGCTTCAAGGAAGGCATGGGGCAGTGCATTTCATTGTCAAGTCATAGGGACAACAAGTAGTACAATGGTACAAATGTCATGAGTCAGAAGCCATGAAGTGTAAGACAACATCATTTTCCTCAAGAACAACAACACATACTGGTCAAATAAATGTGAGAATCAATGAAGATAGCCAAAAGGAGTCAAAGGTTCCTGTGCAAGAATAGGGGATTGACATCTCCCGGTGATAATTCCAAGACACTCATAATAATAAGTCTGCTCATTGTCTTAATGACTAAGCACAACCATCAACAGTCATCAAATGAATGGGGATCAATACATCGACAATCAAAATAAATGACAGTCACCATTCAAGAAGTCTACCAAGATCATGATTCTATTAGACAAGGGGAAAGGATCAGTCATGAAATATGAGGGAGACCATACATGTAAGTAAGCATGTAATCAAGCACCATGGGCTAAATTGCTGTAAGGAGTCACATGACATAAATAAAAGGAAAAGTAAGTGCATTCAATTTGGTTTGTACTTATAAAGCACAATAGGTGTCTTTACATTAAAAGCAATGACTTCAATACATTACAAAAATCATTGAGTGCTCAAACTATAATAAGGTAAGCATACAACAAGATGTGCTCTTGCATTCTTGACATGTAAATCAGTTGAAGCAAAGTCACTACAACAGTCCCTACAGCTACATGATAATTGTAAGAGAACTCAATAAGAAAGCAACAATTTATGAAGACAGTTTTTGTAGTGGATAGTCATGTGCAAACAATAGCAACTTGAAGGTACAATCCATGATTTATCACTAGAACAGTCCTTTAGATGCAATCTCATGGTAGGGACAGATACTTCATGATCATGTCTTAGTAGCCTGAGTGGTGTGCTTGTCATAAGGTGTTTGTGGTGTGAGTGAGGTTGTGTCATTGTCACTCATGGTAGAGTTGATAAGGATAAGCAAAATGCGTGAGGAATAGTTGCATCAGGAGGTAGTATTACAAAGACAACATTGATCCTACTTAACCAGTACAAAAGCAAGGTATATTCATGTACAAGTATATGAAACAGTTACAGGGGACAAGGACATTGTAGCAGACATGGTACTTTCAATCGGTTTCAGTGAATGATGGTATTTCCTGTAGGGGATTCAAAGGGGACAGTTCATTATTTTCATAAGGATTGAATGTGTTCATTGACAAGCCATCATGAAGAGACAATACCCAGGCCATGGTCCATGGTGGTGGAGAGTGCAAGAACAACATTGTGAGTTCAAATAGCATCTACATATTCTTGCTCTAGGATCTAAGTGTCTGATCTTGGGTCTCCCCTTCTAGTCAAGGGTTCATTCCTTAGTGGAAGGGTCTTTTTGTTACTATTGCCTTTCCCCTCATTTTGAGGACTGTAGCAGCATATGGGTGGTCTGCCTCTTAGATCATAGAAGTATGGGAAGCATAGTGATAGGAAAGTTCAAATGAAAGCATAATATAGTCAACATTGTATCTGAGATAGGTGACATGAAATGTGCAAGCCAAAGAACAATGACATTGGAGTTTATTGGACAGTCAATTCAATAGAATGGTGAAGCCCTTTCAAGGCTTTAAACTACACAGGGAGATGATAAACATAAAAGTATTTGAAGTGGAGTGAGAACATGGAAGCAGTGGAAATGCATTTACTTCACTTACAGAAGCAAAATGAACAACTTTTCAACATAAGTTTTGAACTTGAGAGCCAACCGAATGAATATCAACAAACTAAAAAGGAAAATACAAGAATGATAAAGAAAGCATTCAAAAAAATGAAAAAAATCCATTTTTAAGCATCATGGCAGGCCGAGGTATGAGATGGCCTTTTTATTGCAAATATAACAAAACCCACTTGGGGTTTTGGTCAAATAGAGCAACATGGCTTTCTTTTTTACAAAAAGTGAAGGAATTTACAAGATTTTCTGCATTTCAAGCAACAAACCAGAAGCTTTCGAAGAAATCATGTAACCCACTTGGGTTTTCTACTAACAGTTGCATTTTCAACAAATATGAATGCTACAGGAAGCCCCGACAAGGGTCTTTCTCAAAATGCAGAAAAAGACAAAAAAACAACAAATGGAAGAAAACCCAGTTAAAAATTGGAGGCCGAGCCACAATCATTTCTTTCTTTTTCTACATTCTAGGAACCCATCTGGGGTGTCAATGTTTATGAAATTCAAGAAGGAAACCAGAAGAATACATGAAGGTTAAGAGATAGGTGAGCACAAACACATTGTCCTGTTCATGGCCGCATCCAATGCTTGATTCTTTTATAAGAACAACAGAAAAGAAACAAAATGGGTGTCCTCATTGACAAACACTAAAAAGAAGCAAACATTTTATGCTCTATTGTCAACAGAAGAAGCAAGAATCTTGGTCGTTTTGAACTGAATCAACAAAAAATGGAGTCTATTGAATACTTACCCAAAAATTTTGCTCACACAAACTATGCAATTTGCACGATTTTCTGTCTTCAAAAGCTTCATACTAGCTTCTCATGGCTGTTGTCAACAAAAGAAGGCAACAATAGAAAACAAGTTTATGAAGAAAGTCCTTCAAAATGTCTCATAGCCTCGGACTGTAAGTCCAAAAAACGGTCTCAAAGTGTGAGGAAAGGCAGTTTTAATGCATGATGACACAATTACCTGAGTTCCCCATGGCGTTTTTATGCAAAAAATGTCAAAACCCGACCAAAAAACCAGTGTCGACATCATTTTCCTGTGCTTACTTGAACCCTGATGGCCAACCATCATGTTTTCCAGATTCTTCCAAGTGACCAAATAATGGTGTTTTCCATCATTCGAGTATTATCATTACGGTTTGACCCTATTATTTGCCATTCGATGGGATTTTTTATCCCTTATTTTTAAAATCAAACTCATGAGAAATATGATGGGGGCCAAAAATCACTTACCATTGCCTTAGGTTTTTTACACCTTTATCAAACTTTCCCCATTCGTTAAGCTTTGCTATGTCTTCAATGTGTCATGTGCTATCACCTAGGCATTTTATGCCTTGTGTTATTTTGACTTATGTTAGGTGAGCCATGGTCAAGTATGGTGATTTGTAGTTTTGACCCAACATCATGTGTTTAGAATATGCTTTCCAAGAGTCTTGGAGGTCAGCCTTATGAGCCAAGTGCTATTATGCCATGTGCCTTTGCAAACCATGTGATTATGACATGTGTGGGAAGAATGCAGAATATGGGTGGAAAGTTGACAGTCAAGGTGTCTTTAAAATTTTTGGAAGCTTTTTTCATAGCTTTCAATGCCACATTTTATACATGAAGATATCATGTGAAATAATTTGCAAATCACATTCATGTTTCTTTTCAATGTACATGTAATGCTTTTAAATAGTGGAGCCTTTTAAATTGAGCTTAATTGTAAAGTGTTTTGCTAACTGGTGATTTATAAATCACTTAGTAAAATCACTATATTTATGCTTTATAAGGCCATGTGCTTCCAAAAAACACACATATTGCATGATAAGGAATATGGTCAAGTGTTGAAATAGGACCAATGATGACTTGCAGAGGTGTGGGGAGTGTGAGATGTTGTTTAGACTATTTTGGTGAAGAATGAGGCCAGCTGGAGGTTTATTTGTCACACTTTTGGGATGGCTATTGACTTAGCTTGTTTTTTCTCCATGTAGAGGGAATTTTAGAGACTTCTAGAAGGTTATTTTGGAGCCATTTCTATTTTATCTGAGGATAATCTTCTAGAAGCACATGTGTGGGAGGTTTTGGTGGTTTTTTGGTTAAGTATGTTTATTTGGAACTTTTTAGGCTGTTCTTTCTTTTTCAGCAGGAGGATAGCTACTATCTTGGAGTTATTTTTTGATGAAGCTGCATTGTAACTCAGATAGACTTAATACACAGTAAGCACTTTGAATTGATATATTAGAGCACTTTTACCTTCTCATTTTCTATTTCTCATGTATGTTGTTAATGATTGATAAACTTGTTTTGTGAAATCTATTTTTTCCTTGCAAGCTTGTCTCATGTTATGCATCTATTTAGCAGAAGGTGTATGTTTGTAGGTTGTAAGCTATGTTGTTAATGGTGCTGATTAATTGTGAAATCTCTGTTTTCCTTTTAATAGCATTATTTATAGACCTTCTTATGAAATATTTATGCAAACTGCATTATTAAGTGAGTTGTGTAAGTCCAGCTTTGTGATATTAATTCAAATATGATGAGTTGTTAATTGGTCTAGATTGTTTGGTGTATCACTTTAGTTTTCCTTTCAGCATTAGGTTTTATTTTATGCAACCCTTACCCTTACCTCAAAAATTCAGTAGTTAAGTGATATCAAATGGGGAAGCGGCCCACAATCCGAGGTCTGCTTTCAGATAGGTTACCCACAACCTGAAAGCATTCCAATGTTGGTCCAAATCTGCTAAGTGCAATTAGAAAAGCTTAGAAATAGGGTGCAGATTTGTAATCTCCAACAGTTTTGGCACGCCCGGTGGGACAGAATAGTCATTTCAGACTAGAAAAACACATCAGTTTGTTGGTTTTGATATGCCAACAATATTTTTAAACTTTTAAAGGTGACACAACATATCTGGTGGCTCCGAATGAAAAATAAATGATAGATAGTGTTTGGGTAACTTATGAAACGAATTCAGACAAGGGGAAATTTGTCCCATTAGAATATTTAAACTTTCACCACCCCGTAGGAGAGGCAGGCCAACAAGGAAGGTTGTTGTTTCGTCAAGAAAAATAGTTTCAACTCCACCAGCAGTGAGAGTTTTCAGCCCAGTAAGACAACAAAACTTGGTGCCAAACATGGATGTTCCAAGAAACCAGGTTTTGTGCCATTCAATGGTGGCAGTCCACTTCAATTAGCCCAACATGATGATATTCCAGTGGCTTCTCTCAAAAGCTGTACCATATTTTCAGGTGAAGATCAAACTACACTAGTTGAGCATATTAAGGACATCTCAAATTTGTGCTTTGTGCATCATATAACACAAGAAAATGTTTCCTTGAGGTTGTTAGTGGCATCGTTCAGAGGTAAAGCACTCCAATGGTTCAAGAGTTTGGCAGTCAATTCCATCCGAACATGGGATGAATGGGAGAGGTGCTTTGTAAGCAGTTTGAAGACAAGTATGATAACTTGTCATTGGTGGAGCAGCTGACTCACATTAAACGGCTCCTCACGAATGGATGACAGACTTCAATTTCCATTTCCAAAGAACGTGGGACAGAATTCTGGCACTACAAGGCCCCAACTGAGTATGCATTTCTCTATTTTTTGAGAGCTTTAAACAGTGAGGTTGTTGTTTTAATACAATCTATGGGTGGAAGCACCTTGCCAATAGCTTATGACATAGTTGTGAGAGCAGAAAAAAGCCTAATACAAGCTTGGAAGGATTGCCCCTAGGCCTCCTGCCACATTTTTCCGATATTTAGCCTCCTTCGATTTTCACCACCTCAATTAGCCCCTTACCGGCTTTTGTTACAAGAATTGTTGCCCAAGGACCATCTCAGGAGCTACATGAAATTAAAAGCAGCCAACAAAAGATCGAAAACTTACTTCAGACCTTTGGCAACGAACTTGTAACCCTTAAAAAGTAGCAATTTCAAGGTTTCAAGCCTTGGCAGTCTCAAAATCAAGGTCAAGGACAACAATTTCAGACTAATAAGCAGCCATATCAGGGAAATTTTCAAGGTGCACGACAAAATTGAATCCGAGGCCATTTCAGCCATATAATCCAGTTCCAATCAGTGCAGCCAGAGATTTGGTACCAACTCAAAATAACCTTGCAGTAAATATGACTTGTGCTATCCTTGCAACCAGGCCCATAATCAAACTACATGTTTGAATGGTGTGATGAATCAAGCATTGATGGTTCAGAATGTCTCAAGTGTGCAGGATGTGCCTAATGGGAATCATCCCAGTAGTAGGAGCTCCTACAAGTGACACAACTCTCCTGAATTGGAAAAGAGAAGAGTTTTTGCAGTAAATAGTGATAGCTCTCCAATAGCAGCCAACACCTCGAGCCAAAAAGAGGGCCCTCGAGATTGGAAAAGTAAACAAAGACAAAGAAGTTGTTGGACCTTCCAATCCTCATATATCACACATTTTGCAGAGAAATTCACAAGGCATCAGTGGTGGACAGCTTGGGAATCAACCCCAACCAGCCCACTTGCAGACAGACCCTGCTGCTGCAAAGACTCATCAAAAGGTAAATGTTGTCATCCTTTCAACATTATTGAATCCATGAAAAAGATAAATGTGAGTATGTCAATGTGGGATTCCCTGTCTATTCCTGGTCAAAAGGACTTGTTGCAATCTGCCTTAGCTGAAGAAGGAATTTCAAATGATATACCAGCAGGTCAACCCAAGGCTATCCTGACGAATACACCTCAAGACAGTAGTAAACAACCAAGTAAGGATGTCAAACCACCCCCATTTTATGTGTCCTTGATAATAGGAGATAAATTAGTTCACAATTGCATGGTGGATTCAGGGGCAAGTAGTTCTGTTATGCCCAAGCAGATTGTTGATAAGTTAGGACTGAAGTATCAGCCTCTTGAGAAGGGAGTTGTACAATTAGATGGGACAACCATTAATACTGTAGGTGTTATCAAGGGTTTAAGCCTTACCCTACATGCTTGTCCCAATTTCTCCATTCCCAAGACATCTTTGTTATTGACTTACCTCTGCATTTTTCTTTATGTCTGTCAAGGGATTTCACCGCCAAGATAGGAGGTTATTTATCATCAGATTGGTCTCATATGGTGTTCAGAATGAGATATGGGACTAAGGTAGTCATCAAATCTGAGCAACTTGCTAAGGATCACATTGAACCATATGTTCCAAGTGCGGTTAATGCTAATTGTGTTATTTTTAGTGATGATGAACTTGCTGCTGCTCAAGAGCTGCAAGCAAGAAAGTATACTAGATGCACTGCTAAGTGAGTGGGCAGCAGAGAATATTATTGACAGCCCAAATGATAACATTGAGGAAATTGGTTTGGGTGTCCATGTGTTGCATGAACCTGATTCAGTGATTCCAAACCTGAAAAGGAGATGGGACAACAATCAGATCAGCAAGACGGAGTATGGAAGATGTTCTTTGATGGTTCTCAAAGCAAAAATGGTGCTGGTGGGGGTGCAATGCTTGTGTCCCCATAGGGTGACAAATACTACTCTACTTTTAGATTTTCTTTCTCTTGTACTAACAACACTATTGAATACGAAGGTTTGGTTCAAGGCTTAGAATGGGCACAAAAGTGAGGAATTAGTTGCTTGCAAGTGCATGGTGACAGTGAATTGATTGTCAATCAGGTGAGGGGTCTGTATGTCACTAAGAATGATGTTTTAAAATCCTACAAACACAGGGTGTGGGATATGATAGAAGAGTTTGACGCCAAAGAGACACCTAAAAAATGACTAGGCCTGTAACCCTTATTTTTATCACTTTTCATTCTAGCATAATTATGACACTTTAATTATGTGCCTAACCTTATCTTCAACTATTAATTGTAAATAATCACACTTATTTAATTAATCTGTATTCTATTCTTCCTCGACATTAAATAAATAAAATCATATTTATTTAATGCCACTAATTGTCTAAAACAACTTGTAATTAAATAAAGATCTCATTTTATTTAATTAATCCATGTCATTAATGTCCTCCTCGACATCAAATAAATATATTTTAATATATTTATTTAATATGTCACTAATTCTAAATCCTCTCTTTAATTAAATAGATTTGTTAATTTATTTAATTAATTAACCACTTTCTTCTAAATTAAATAATTATTTTTAATTATTTAATTGTTGTATGTGACACTTCTTTATTTGTAAATAAAGCAATTTATTTAAAAATGTCTCACATAGTTAACTGATTCTTCTTTTAGTAATTGATTTAAAAAATCAATTACTCATTGTCTCACAAAATCCATATTTGAATTACTTTAATTCAAAATGGTAGCTTTCTTCCAAAAATCAAATAAAGCAAGCAGGTTCTTGATTTTATCAAATTTGCTTTTCAATCCATCTTTTATCTGATTTTTCAAATCTCACAAAGCAGGCTATCTTTATCTTCTCAAATTTGAAAATCTTTATTTTCAAAATTAATTATCTCCTCTTTTCTCCACGGCCGATCTGATTTTCTTAAATAACATCTTGATCACTCACTTAAGGATTTTTCCCTAACCCTAATTAGGGATTATCAAATGAAATCTTGACCTCTAATTTTAGGTTTCTACCAAGAGTTGATCTCGTCCGTCCATTCAAAATTGTGTTTTCTATAAAAGACAATTTTGTTCATAATTTTGGGACGACTTCATTATTATAGGCATTATAGTCATTTATTATTCATATTCATTATCATTTATCATATTGTCATAGGCATAGGCATAATTTTAATTAAATCCTTCAAAACTTGCATAAGACAATGGCATAGTCAAATCACTCACACACTCAATCTGAGGGCATCAAATCGTACGCTACAAATTAGAAGGTGTTATGGAGGTGATTCATGGAAGCTTCGCGAATCTGGTATAATTGTTCTTGTTTAGCTTTCATTGTGCTTCATATCTCTTTGGGTTTTATTATTATGCTTTCAATTTATTGAATCTAACCTAAATTAAATCCTTAGTTACATTAGTGAACCTGACGTGAA
>VDFB02096961.1:40052-58023 GCA_007258455.2 Sequoia sempervirens
AAAATAACAAGATGGGATTCTATGGTGGACAAATTAAAAAGGCAGTTCATCCCTGTGGATTATGAGCTATATTTGTTGAAGATGAAAGGGTTGAAACAAGCAGGAAAATTTGTTAAGGAGTATACAGAATAATTCTACTGTTTCTTGATCAAAATAGGCCCTTTTGAGGCCAATAAGGAGAAATTTGCATGTTACATAAATGGGTTGAAGCCAAGTATTCAAGAAGAGTTGGGTCTAGTAAGTGCTATATAATTTTTAGCTTTCAGGTAAAATCAGGTAACCATAGTGTTGTTCTTTTCATGTTGTTTAAACATTTAAAGATAAACCATAAAACTCCTAGTTTCAACATGCATGAGGGAGTGATTGTCAAAAGTAAATCAGATTACATTCTTTTGCCATTTCAATGGTGCCTTACAACAAACAAGAAAGAGAATCATGTATTCAAATGTAATTTCTTTTATTGATAATCACTAAGGTACATGTCCCTCACAAGCCAAGGGAATAGCTTTCTTATTCAAATGAAAATATGAAACAACTTATACATAAATAAGTAAAGGAAAGAGAGAATGTGCATGTAAGAATGGAACCAGTCATTGTCTGTGAATGACTGGTTACAAGTTTCCCTACTGCTGCCCTGAACTGCATGTGCCCTTCCTAGCTCCGTTGCGCTCCTCACCCTGCATATGAAGAAAACATGGTGTTAGAGTGAGGCTCTAAGCAATGAATGATTCAATCCTTGCATACACACCTACCTATGCATGTATAAGTTGATCCATAAATGCATTAAACAAAAGAACATTCAACATATGCATTTATTTTCTAACTATTTGCTTCATGTGCAGATTTAGGACAAGCCTATTTATTGTTTCATTATCAGATCAAATACAACATGTGGGGTAAATGTGGCTCCCATAAGGGTAGAGCTCAATGTGCTTTGAAAGAAAAGGAAATTGAGCAACTTGATCAAATATTTATCTCTTATCAATGCATTAAGTCAATATGGAATCATACTAGTTGATCAACTTTCATTATCAAATTCAAAAGATGCATCAAGTTCAATTATGCATCAAAGTGTTTTGAAGATGCATCAAGTTCAATTATGCATCTATTTAATAATGAGGAAGCATTTTAGATTGTTGTCAAGCCCCTCTCACTACAACCCTATTCGGCAGTCACTCATCACATAGGAAAGCGAGTTGTTAGGTCACGCACACATGTGACAGATGGCTTTCAAACAAAGTTAGAATGATGAGACTATGGATGTTTATCACATATAACTGCAACAGGAGTAATGGTTGACTCATGGTCATGGTACAAGTTTAAGGACAACACCCTTACAAGAGCTTACAAGGTTGAAAGGAATGAAGGGTATCCAAAGCAAACATAACTTTCTTCATGGAAAAGAAACATGGCTATCTAATTCATTGTCCCATGAGTTAGATGAATATGATGTCCTTGAGATTGAGAGCATGACAGGTTTGAATGCATTCTGAACATGAAAGATGAGGACAACAACTACTGACAAAATTTGAAGTTGTACAAGGTTGAGTTCAAGACCTTCTCAACCAGACACTAGACAACAGGTTTGCCACCTAGCAATCAATGTGTGAATGATGAGAAAAGGAAAAAGGAAAAAAACATTCAAGGAAGGCATGGGGCAGTCATGTGCATTGACAGACGAGATGTGCTTCAACGAAGGCATGGGGCAGTGCATTTCATTGTCAAGTCACAGGGACAACAATTAGTACATTGGTACAAATTTCATGAGTTAGCAGCCATGAAGTGTAAGACAACATCATTTTCCACAAGAACAACAACACATACTAGTCAAATAAATGTGAGAATCAATGAAGACAACCAAAAGGAGTCCAAGGGTCCTATGCAAGAATAGGGGATTGACATCTCCCAGTGATAATTCCAAGACACTCATAATAATAAGTCTACTCATTGTCTTAATGACTAACCACAACCATCAACAGTCATCAAATGAATGGGGATGAATACATAGACAATCAAAAGAAATGATAGTCACCATTCAAGCAGTCTACCAAGATCATGATTCTATTGGACAAGGGGCAAGGATCAGTTGTGGGTTATGAGGGAGACCATACATGTAAGTAAGCATGTAATCAAGCACCATGGGCTAAATTGTTGTAAGAAGTCACATGACAGAAATAAAAGGAAAAGTAAGTTCATTCAATCTGGTTTGTACTTATAGAGCATAGTAGGTGTTTTTACATTAAAAGTAGTGACTTCAATACATTACAAAAATCATTGAGTGCTCAAACTATAATAAGGTAAGCATACAACAAGATGTGCTCTTGTATTCTTGACATGTAAATTAGTTGAAGCATTGTCACTACAACAGTCCCTACAGCTACATGATAATTGTAAGAGAACTCAATAAGAAAGCAACAATTTATGAAGACAGTTTTTGTAGTGAATAGTCATGTGCAAACAATAGCAACTCGAAGGTACAATCCATGATTTATCACTAGAATAGTGCTTTATATGCAATCTCATGGTAGGGATAGATCCTTCATGATCATGTATTAGTAGCCTGAGTGGTGTGCTTGTCATAAGGTGTTTGTGGTGTGAGTGAGGTTGTGTCATTGTGATTGATGGTAGAGTTGATAAGGATAAGCAAAATGCTTGAGGAATAGTTGCATCAGGAGGCAGTATTACAAAGACAAGATTGATCCTACTTAACCAGTACAAAAGCAAGGTATATTCATGTACAAGCATATGAAACAGTTACAGGGGACAAGGACATTGTAGTAGACATGGTACTTTCAATCGATTTCAGTCAATGATGGTATTTCCTGTAGGGGATTCAAAGGGGACAATTCATTATTTTCATAAGGATTGAATGTGTTCATTGATAGGCCATCATGAAGAGACAATACCTAGGCCATGGTCCATGGTGGTGGAGAGTGCAAGAACAACATTGTGAGTTTAAATAGCATCTACATATTCTTGCTCTAGGATATAAGTGTCTGATCTTGGGTCTCCCCTTTGAGTCAAGGGTCCGTTCCTCAGTGGAAGGGTCTTTTTGTTACTATTTCCTTTCCCATATTTTTGAGGATTGTAGCAACATATGGGTGGTATGCCCCTTAGATCACAGAAGTATGGGAAGCATAGTGAGAGGAAAGTTCAAATCAAAGCATAATATAGTCAACATTGTATCTGTGATAGGTGACATGAAATGTGCAAGACCAAGAACAATGACATTGGAGTTTATTGGACAGTCAATTCAATAAAATGGTGAAGCCCTTTAAAGGTTTTAACCTACACAGGGAGATGATAAACAAAAAAGTATTTGAAGTGTAGTGAGAACATGGAAGCAGTGGAAATGCATTTACTTCACTTACAGAAGCAAAATGAACAACTTTTCAGCATAAGTTTTGAACTTGAGAGCCAACTGAATGAATATCAACAAACTGAAAAGGAAAATACAAGGATGATAAAGAAAGCATTCTAAAAAATGAAAAAATCCATTTTTAAGCATCATGGCAGGCTGAGGTATGAGATGGCATTTTTCTTGCAAATATAACAAAACCCACTTGGGGTTTTGATCAAATAGAGCAAAATGGCTTTCTTTTTTACAAAAAGTGAAGGAATTTACAAGATTTTCTATGTTTCAAGCAACAAACCAGAAGCTTTCGAAGAAATCATGTAACCCACTTGGGTTTTCTACTAACAGTTGCATTTTCAACAAATATGAATGCTACAGGAAGCCCCGACAAGGGTCTTTCTCAAAATGCAGAAAAAGACAAAAAACAACAAATGCAAGAAAACCCAGCTAAAAATTGGAGGCCGAGCCACAGTCATTTCTTTCTTTTTCTACATTCTAGGAACCCATCTGGGGTGTTGATGTTTGTGAAATTCAAGAAGGAAACCAGAAGAATACATGAAGGTTAAGAGATAGGTGAGCACAAACATATTTTCCTGTTCATGGCCACGGCCTATGCTTGCTTCTTTTATAAGAACAACATAAAAGAAAGAAAATGGGTGTCCTCATTGACAAACACCGAAAAGAAGCAAACATTTTATGCTCTATTGTCAACAGAAGAAGCAAGAATCTGGGTTGTTTTGAACTGAATCAACAAAAAATGGAGTCTATTGAATACTTACCTTAAATTTTTGCTCACACAAGCTATGTAATTTGCAATATTTTTTGTCTTCAAAAGCTTAATACTAGCTTCTCATGGCTATTGTCAACAGAAGAAGGCAACAATAGAAAACAAGTTCATGAAGAAAGTCCTTCAAAATGTCTCATAGCTGCGGACTGTAATTCCAAAAAACCTTTTCTCAAAGTGTGAGGAAAGGAAGTTTTAATGCATGATGACACAATTACCTGAGTTCCCCATGGCATTTTTATGCAAAAAATGTCAAAAGCCAACCAAAAAACCAGTGTTGACATCATTTTCCTATGCTTACTCGAACCCTAATGGCCAAGCATCATGTTTTCCAAATTCTTCCAAGTGACCAAATGATGGCGTTTTCCATCATTCGAGTATTATCATTAGGGTTTCACCCTATTATATGCCATTCAATGGGATTTTTTATCCCTTATTTTTAAAATCAAACTCATGAGAAATATGATGGGGGCCGAAAATCACTTACCTTTGCCTTAGGTTTTTTACGTCTTTATCAAACTTTCCCCATTCATTAAGCTTTGCTATGTCTTCAATGTGTCATGTGCTATCACCTAGGCATTTTATGCCTTGTGTTATTTTGACTTATGTTAGGTGAGCCATGGTCAAGTATGGTGATTTGTCTTTTTGACACAACATCATGTGTTTAGAATATGCTTTCCAAGAGTCTTGGAGGTCAGCCTTATGATCCAAGTGCTATTATGCCATGTGCCTTCGCAAACCATGTGATTATGACATGTATGGGAAGAATGCAGAATATGGGTGGAAAGTTGATAGTCAAGGTGTCTTTAAAAATTTTGGAAGCTTTTGTCATAGCTTTTAATGCCACATTTTATATATGAAGATATCATGTGAAATAATTTGCAAATCACATTCAAGTTGCTTTTCAATGTAGATGTAATGCTTTTAAATAGTGGAGCCTTTTAAATTGAACTTAATTGTAAAGTGTTTTGCTAAGTGGTGATTTATAAATCACTTAGCAAAATCACTATATTTATGCTTTAAAAGGCCATGTGCTTTCAAAAAACACACATGTTGCATGATAAGGAATATGGTCAAGTGTTGAAATAGGACCAATGATGACTTGCAGAGGTGTGGGGAGTGTGAGATGTTGTTTAGACTATTTTGGTGAAGAATGAGGCCAGCTGGAGGTTTATTTGTCACACTTTTGGGATGGCTATTGACTTAGCTTGTTTTTTCTCCATGTAGAGGGCATTTTAGAGACTTCTAGAAGGTTCTTTTGGAGCCATTTCTGTTTTATCCAAGGATAATCTTCTAGAAGCACATGTGTGGGAGGTTTTGGTGGTTTTTTGGTTAAGTATGTTCATTTGGAACTTTTTAGGGAGTTCTTTCTTTTTCAGCAGGAGGATAGCTACTATCTTGGAGTTATTTTTTGATGAAGCTGCATTGTAACTCAGACAGACTTAATACACAGTAAGCACTTTGAATTGATATAGTAGAGCACTTTTACCTTCTCATTTTTTGTTTCTCATGTATGTTGTTAATGATTGATCAGCTTGTTTTGTGAAATCTATTTTTTCCTTGCAAGCTTGTCTCATGTTATGCATCTATTTAGCAGAAGGTGTATGTTTGCAGGTTGTAAGTTGTGTTGTTAATGGTGTTGATTAATTGTGAAATCTCTATTTTCCTTTTAATAGCATTATTTATAGACCTTCTTATGAAATATTTATGCAAACTGCATTATTAAGTGAGTTGTGTAAGTCCAGCTTTGTGATATTAATTCAAATATGATGAGTTGTTAACAGGTCTAGATTGTTTGGTGTATCACTTTAGTTTTCCTTTCAGCATTAGGTTTATTTTATGCAACCCTTACCCTTACCTCATAAATTCATTAGTTAAGTGATATCAAACAGGGAAGCCGGCCCACAATCCGAGGGTACTCTTTCAGATAGGTTACCCACAACCTGAAAGCATTCCAATGTTGGTCCAAATCTACTAAGTGCAATTAGAAAAGCTTAGAAAATAGGGTGCAGATTTGAGCACACAACGGTTTTGGTACGCCCAGTGGGATAGAATAGTCATTTCAGACTAGGAAAACACATCAGTTTGCTAGTTTTGATATGCTACCAACAATATTTTTAAACTTTTAAAGGTGACACCAGCATATTTGGTGGCTTTGAATGAGAAAATAAATGATAGATTAGTGTTGTGATAGCTTATGAAACAAATTCAGACAAGGGGGAATTCTGTCCCATTAGAATATTTGCAGCTTTCACCACCCCGTAGGAGAGGCAGGCCAACAAGGAAGGCTGTTGTTTCGTCAAGAAAAATAGTTTGAACTTCGCCAGTAGTGAGAGTTTTCAGCCCAATAAGACAACAAAACTTGGTGCCAAACATGGTTGTTCCAAGAAACTAGGTTTTTCTGCCATTCAATGGTGGCAATCCACTTCAATTAGCCCAACATGATGATATTCTAGGGGTTGTTCTCAAAAGCGTATCATATTATTCACGTGAAGATCAAACAACACCAGTTGAGCATATTAAAGACATATCAAATTTGTGCTCGGTGCATCATATAACACAAGAAAATGTTTCCTTGAGGCTGTTAGTGGCATCGTTCAGAGGTAAAGCACTCCAATGGTTTAAGAGTTTAGCAGTCAATTCCATCCGAACATGGGATGAATTAGGGGAGGTGCTTTGTAAGCAGTTTGAAGACAAGTCTGATAACTTGTCATTGGTGGAGCAGCTGACTCACATTAAACAGGCTCCTCACGAATGGATAACAAACTTCAATTTCTA
Source organism: Sequoia sempervirens (assembly GCA_007258455.2). Classification (NCBI taxonomy): domain Eukaryota; kingdom Viridiplantae; phylum Streptophyta; class Pinopsida; order Cupressales; family Cupressaceae; genus Sequoia; species Sequoia sempervirens. Next base: position 46,970 of record VDFB02096961.1, read on the forward strand.
TTTCCAAAGAACGTGGGATAGAATTCTGGGCACTACAAGACCCCAAGCTAAGTATACATTTCTCTATTTTTTGAGAGCTTTAAACAGTGAGGTTGCTATTTTAATACAATCTATGGGTGGAAGCACCTTGCCAATAGCTTATGACATGGTTGTGAGAGCAGAAAAAAGCTTAATACAGGCTGGAAGGATTGCCCCTAGGCCTCCTATGCCATTTTTTCCTGATATTTAGCCTCCTTCAGATTTGCCACCACCTCAATTAGCCCCCTTACCAGTTGCTGTTAACACAAAAATTGTTGCCCAAGGACCATCTCAAGAGCTGCATGAAATTAAAATTAGCCAACAAAAGATCGAAAACTTACTTCAGACCTTTGGAAACGAACTTGTAACCCTTAAAAAATAGGAATTTCAAGGTTCTAAGCCTTGGCAGTCTCAAAATCAGGGTCAAGGTCAGCAATTTCAGATTAATAAGTAGCCATATCAGGGAAATTTTCAAGGTGCACGATAAAATCTGAATCTGAGGCCATTTCAGCCATATAATCCAGTTCCAATCAGTGCAGCCAGAGATTTGGTACCAACTTAAAGTAACATTGCAGTAGAATATGACTTGTGCTATTCTTGCAACTAGGCTCATAATCAAACTACATGTTTGACTGGTGTGATGAATCAAGCATTGATGGTTCAGAATGTCTCAAGTGTGCAGGATGTGCCTAATGGCAAATCATCCCAGCAGTAGGATCTCCCTGCAAGTGACACAACTCTGCTAAATTGGCAAGGAGAAGAGTTTTGTTGAGTAAACAGTGATAGCTCTCTAATAGCAGCCAACACCTGAGCCAAAAAGAGGGCCCTCGAGATTGGAAAAGCAGTGAACAAAGACAAAGAAGTTGTCGGGCCTTCCAATCCTCATATATCACACATTTTGCAGAGAAATTCACAATGCATTGGTGGTGGACAACTTGGGAATCAACCCCAACTAGTCCACTTGCAGACAGACCCTGCTGCTGCAAAGACTCATCACAAGGTAAATGTTGTCACGCCTTTCAACATTATTGAATCCATGAAAAAGATAAACGTGAGTATGTCAATGTGGGATTCCCTGTCTATTCCTAGTCAAAAGGACTTGTTGCAATCTGCCTTAGCTGAAGAAGGAATTTCAAATGATATACCAGTAGGTCAACCCAAGGTTGTCCTAACGAATACACCTCAAGACAGTAGTAAACAGCCAAGTAAGGATGTCAAACCACCCCCATTTTATGTTTCCTTGATAATAGGAGATAAACTAGTTCACAATTGCATGGTGGATTCAGGGGCAAGTAGTTATGTTATGCCCAAGCAGATTGCTGATAAGTTAGGACTGGAGTATCAGCCTCTTGAGAAGGGAGTTGTACAATTAGATGGGACAACCATTAATATTGTAGGTGTTATCAAGGGTTTAAGCCTTACCCTACATGCTTGTCCCAATTTGTCCATTCCCCAAGACATCTCTGTTATCGACTTACCTCCGCATTTCGCTTTATGTCTGTCAAGGGATTTTACCTTCAAGATAGGAGGTTATTTATCATTAGATTGGTCTCATATGGTGTTCAGAACGAGATATGGGACTAAGGTAGTCATCAAATCTGGGCAACTTGCTAGGGATCACATTGAACCATATGTTCCAAGTGCGGTTAATGCTAATTGTGTTGTTTTTAGTGATGATGAACTGGTTGCTGCTCAAGAGCTGCAAGAAGAAAGTATACCAGATATATTGCTAAGTTAGTGGGCAGTAGAGAATATTATTGATAGTTCAAATGATAACATTGAGGAAACTGGTTTGGGCGTGTATGTGTTGCATGAACATGATTCAGTGATTCCAAACCTAGAAAAGGAGGTGGGACAACAATAAGATCAGCAAGACAGAGTATGGAAGATGTTCTTTGATGGTTCTGGAAGCAAGAATGGTGCTGGTGGGGGTGCAATGCTTGTGTCCCCACAGGGTGACAAATACTACTCTACTTTAAGATTTTCTTTCTCTTGTACTAACAACATTGTTGAATACGAAGGTTTGGTTCAAGGCTTAGAATGGGCACGAAAGTGAGGAATTAGCTGCTTGCAAGTGCATGGGGACAGTGAATTGATTGTCAACCAGGTGAGAGGTCTGCATGTCACTAAGAATGATGTTTTAATATCCTACAAACAAAGGGTGTGGGATATGATAAAAGAGTTTGACGCTTTCAGTAGACACCTAAAAATGACCTAGGCCTGTGAACTCTATTTTATCACTTTTCGTCCTAGCATAATTATGACACTTTAATTATGTGCCTAACCCATCTTCAACTATTAATTAAATAATTCACACTTATTTAATTAATTCAGGGTCTTCTATTCTTCCTGATTATTAAATAAATAAATCATATTTATTTAATGCGTCACTAATTGTCTAAAGTCAACTTGTAATTAAATAAAGATCTCATTTTATTTAATTAATCCATGTCATTAATGTCCTCCTGAATATCAAATAAATATATTTTAATATATTTATTTAATATGTCACTAATTCCTAAATCCTCTCTTTTAATTAAATAGATTTGTTAATTTATTTAATTAATTAACCACTTCTTCTAAATTAAATAATTATTTTTAATTATTTAATTGTTGTATGTGACACCTCTTTATTTTTAAATAAATCAATTTATTTAAAAATGTCTCACATAGTTAACTGATTCTTCTTTTAGTAATTGATTTAAAAAATCAATTACTCATTGTCTCACAAAATCCATATTTGAATTACTTTAATTCAAACTGGTAGCTTTCTTCCAAAAATCAAATAAAGTGAGTAGGTTCTTGATTTTATCAAATTTTCTTTTCAATCCATCTTTTATCTGATTTTTCAAATCTCACAAAGCAGGCTATCTTTATCTTCTCAATTTTGAAAATCTTTATTTTCAAAATTAATTATCTCCTCTTTTCTGCACGGCCGATCTGATTTTCTTAAATAACATCTTGATCACTCACTTAAGGATTTTTCCCTAACCCTAATTATGGATTATCAAATGAAATCTTGACCTCTAATTTTAGGTTTCTGTCAAGAGTCGATCTCGTCCATCCATTCAAAATTGTGTTTTCTATAAAAGACAATTTTGTTCATAATTTTGGGATGACTTCATTATTATAGGCATTATAGTCATTTATTATTCATAGTCATTATCATTTATCATATTGTCATAGGCATAGGCATAATTTTAATTAAATCCTTCAAAACTTGCATAGGACAATGGCATAGTCAAATCGCTCACACACTCGATCTGAGGGCATCAAATCATACGCTGCAAATTAGAAGGTGTTATGGAGGTGATTCATGGAAGCTTCGCAAATCTGGTACAATTGTTCTTGTTTAGCTTTCATTGTGCTTCATATCTCTTAGGGTTTTATTATTATGCTTTCAATTCATTGAATCTAACCTTAATTTTACCCTTAGTTACATTGGTGAACCCGACATGAACACGACTGTATTATTTGCTATTATTTCCATACGATTTTCGTGTCTTTTCTGTCATTTTTGTAGGTACAGGTACGGAGTGACAGTATTTTTTTTTAAAATCGTGACGCATCGTATGCATCGTGATGCATTTGAAGACCAAAACGCCGCAATCGCTCTATCAAGCCGCAATCGTAGTCCAAAAAGCCGCAGTCGAGATACCGAGCCGCATTTGATGAACCGAGAGACGCATTTGCTCTGTCGCGACGCATTTGCCTGGTAAAGTTTTCTTCTCATTTTCATTCGGATCCTTGAGGTTTTTCTATTCTTTCTATTTTTCTTAGCACTCTGGTTTTTATTTTTTTACATTTTGCCCAAAAGGGGCTGTCGTGTTACTAATCATGTTTCATAGCGTGTGGCGGTTACGTTTCGTGGGTCCAAGACTGGTGGATAAAACTGCTAACTTGTGGTTTTGTAGCTACGCTTGTCAAAGACTCATTTCTAAAAACAACGTGTTTGCGATTTCTAGTGTAGAAAACACTTCATTTGGTGCTTTTAAAATGGATGCATGTTTGATTCTGTTTGATTGTGCTTGAAGGTGGTAGGTGATTATGCTCTCACCCTGTGAAAACTAGGTGATCAGAAAACCAGACCCATCTTATTTTTGTGTCACCCTTACGAGTTGGTAATCAAAGTATCCTCTCCCCTTGCGCACTTGTGTGATCCTGGGTGTAAGAGAAACAGTTACTGACTCTAGAACTTGGGCCTATTCTGGTGGGAAAAATTACTCACCCCAGGACGACTCAGACCGGTAGCACCCTGACACCGAGGGACTTCCAACCGGTATATAAAAGTGGGTTCTTGGGGAAACCCCAAGAATCACGAGTGTGGTTCCGACGAGATGGATCCGAAAGGGGACTCTCGCCGCATGGATCATGCCCCACGAACGGAATGCTCGAATTAAACACCTTTTGTCTTTGTGTCCAACCATTCTATTGGTCGTTGCTTGATATAGTGCAAGGTACAGTATCATTCCCGAAGATACTCACTACTAATCCCCTTGAGTAGAGATAGCAATTCTTGGGATGTCATTACCCAATGAATCCGAATTTGGTGTGCTCGAATGACGTTAATGAGCCGTGGAGGGGAGCCAATGCCATCAAAATTCTAAGCTATTCGCTCTTGAGAAGGAAAGGTGTTCATCACCAATCCTTGGTATAATAGGTGGGCTATATCAAGTATACAAACCCTTGGCCTTTCGGCCTTTTAGGATTGTGCTTATCTGATGTGCGATTGGTTACATTCAAAACACTGTGTTTGTCAAGTGCTTTCTGGTTTCATCACAGTTCTAAACAAAACATTCAACACCAAACAGATCAAACTTGCCATCAAAATGACAAGAAAATCAATTTTAAATAAAACTGCGTCACATCTGTTGCACCGCAATCGATTTTCTACACCGCAATCGCTCTGTTAAATTGCATTTGACATTTAAAATGCCACATTTGAAATTTAAAATGCCGCATTTGAAATTTAAAATGCCGCATTTGAAATTTTCATCATTATCCTTTTTCAGTCATTGTCCCTTTTTGTGATTTTTTTTCCAACTCAAAAGTCTAGTTAGGAAAACTCACTAGTCATATTGGCCTTGTCATCTTGTTATTTTCAGCAAAGTCCTTTAGTAACCAAAATTGAAAAAAAAAAGTCAGTTTACAAGTGCTTAGATATCCTTGTCCTAAATTTCATTATAGGTTTAGACATTGCATATTTTATTCCCAAAAATCCAAAAAAAAAAAAAAAACATTACACACTTTAGCCGTCATTTTGAACTTAGACTTCACATAGTGTCATCCCTGCATTTAGTTGTCATCTCCATTTTGAGAAATATCATTTTATGGTGGAAACTAGACTCCAAAAATAAAAGATACAAATGGAAAACTTTTGACAAGACCCCGCGTCTACTGTCAACAATCCCACATACGATCCAAACTGGACTTTTGAAGATCCATTTTCCAACACAAAGGACCAACCTCTCACGGTAACACCCCCCTCATCAAATAGTCCATTTGAACCATTCTTATGTAAGGATGAATACGGTCAAATACTTGAGGAAAACTTAGAGGTAGCGGCACAAGACCCAAAGGCCTCTCAATTCGTTGAAACAATGGTCCTTTATGATAGAGACAGATACTTGGCTATACTCTTGAGTCAAGGAGCCAAATTACCTAAAGGATTCGACATCAACACATTGAGATCAACATCTCCAGACCCTAATGTCAACAACATGCACAATATATCAAATAGTGGTCAACCCCCAAACACTACGAGCAATACTTTCTTTGACACTACAATGACAGTGCATGCTACTCCCAACGTCCCAAACACCTCCAACTCAATAAACACAACATCCATTGGAGGATCACAATCATCCACAATGCCCACAACATCCACAACACTATCACAATCAGTTGGAACCACTCTTGGCTCCTCAGCAACGTGGGTGAGTTACTCCAATCCTCTCTTTACCACTACAGTAAACGCCATGGGAGCATCATCAAGTCACAACACTCTCCCCTTAACAACCACATTCAATACCATGAGTACACCTTCGACACATCCACTCATGGGTACATCACACAACCCTTTGTGGGGAGGAAAACAACATGTATTCATTCAAGGACAACAACAAAATGTTAACACACCAACACAGTCAAATGTTGTTGCCTCCCAAGGATCAAATGCAAACATACCCCTAGTTCAAACTCAACAATTCGAACAAGGTAGTCAACAAACACAACCCATGACATCATTCACAAATCAAAATCTTCATCATGATGTACAACAAACAGGGACCTATGGTGTACCAGGCAACCCAACACACGGGACCACAAATGATCCTGTTATGGGTGCCTTACAAACGCGATTGATGGATGTAGAGAAAACTATCCAAAACATATATGTATCAGGAAAGAAATCAGAAATATCATATGATCTAAATGTATACCCATTTGACATGAGCGTATACATGCCTCCATTTCCTCCAGGATATGTGTCACCCAATTTCACAAAATATCAAGGCAAGACAAACCCCATTGAACATGTTCGTGAGTTTGCAACTAATTGTATGGACATCGCTTATGAACAAACATACTTGATGAGACTTTTTTCTAAAAGTCTGGTGGGTTAGGCCCTTGAATAGTTTTCCACTCAAAAGGATATCCAAACATGGGATGAGCTTAAAAGAAAATTCATAAAAATTACGCATACAACATTGACATGGATACCTCTATCACTAGCTTGTGCAATCTCACGCAAGAGCACATTGGTGAGACTTTCATCCCATTCTTTCAGAAATGGAGAAGTCTAGCTAGTAGATGTCATATTGATATACCCGAAAGGTAAAAGGTCGACATGTTCGTGCAAACACTTCTTGGACCCCTAAAGGGTATGTGCAGGATCATGATGGGCCAAAAAGTGGCAATATGATGGGTATGTGGCTGATGACTATTTTTTTACCCAAAATTGATGAAACGAAAAGGGTTTTTAAATGAGATTCTCAGCTTTCCACAGATATAAGTTATGCTTTAATTTGAATTTAATAAGTAATTATTATTCATTTTCTATTAAAATTATGACTAAAGTCCTGATTGATAGGCTGACTGAAAAACATCTATAGCTTTCAAATGGTATCACATTTTTTTTAAGGTGGTCAGACATATGAGTTTTATATTTTTTAAAGTTGTAATAAAATTTACCATTATTTATTTACTTGGAAAAAATTACAAAAAAATAATGCATCACATCCGGGCAGGTCCTCGCTATATACAAATATTATAAAAAAATATTATCATTTATTGTGGTTAGAGATTGAGTGAGGGCGGAACACCTACTTCTTATTTTTCCTTGAAATTTAAGTACCAGCGCATTGAAATCTCAAAATTTCACCAAATAGTTTTTTTTTTTTGCTTTAAAACATACCTAGTAGTTTAGAAACTAAATTCAATTTGCTACAGATTCTATTCTTACACATTTTTAAAATAATATAGATAATTTATTCAAATTTTTACGTCAAGTTGCCTAACTCTGATTTTTCTGAATTTTTTGCCACTTAAGGGCTTGTTTTTTCCATGATCCTGCACATACCCTAAAATATGCATTGCAAGTACATTGTTGCACAAACTTCACAGACTTAGTTGAAAAAGGGGTCCAAATTGAGAAAGCCCTTATCGTAAAGGGAGAACTAAGATACGGTCCGAAAAACACAAACGTCAATCCATCCGCTGACAAAGACAAATATTGGGTTAAAAATAAACACGTTACAAATGATGGTGTTGTTGATGCCAAGACTGCAAACATTGTGGGTCCTGTACTAGCCCTAAAAGGGGTTCAACAACAAAACAAACCGACAACGACATTGACACCTCCTTCCAATGTCCCTTCAAACAACCAAAGTGGTCAAAACAATCAGGGACAATACCGTCAAATGAGAAAATTTCCTAGAGGTCGCACATACACTTCTTTTGGTGAACCCATTGAGGAAGTCCTCAAGAAATGCATTCAGAATGGCGTCATCACACTTCAGGAACCAAAACCATATGACCCAGGACAATTCAAACCAGCATGGTGGGACGATAATGCATTCTGCGATTATCATCGTACAAAAGGACATAAAACCTCTAACTATCGACAATTGAAAAATCTAGTACAAGATCTTATCGAAAGTCGTATCATTGAAGTAGGCAGATCTCAATTCATCTCCAATTCAGATCATACTATCCATAAGAACCCACCGCAGGACCATGGTTCTCATAATGCTTCCACCTCAGGTCCATAGACAAACAATAATCAGGCTAACTTCGCCCGAGCCAAGTACGATTATTCTAGTGGACCAATTATAAATAATGTACAAATTGATGACGAATACATCAACACCATTACAATCAAGAGAGCACCTCAGTGTAATGCTACTACTAGAAGTGGCAAGGTCACCATAGCTGGTCCGTCTCCCGCTAGGCAACCCAAAATTACCATACCTGGTCCATTTGCTAAAAAAACAAGACCCACCCCAACCACCTGGAAAGGGAAACCCAAAAGTCATTTCAACCTAATTGACCAGCTAGGCAAGACTCCCGTGCAAATCTCTATACTTGAGCTGCTTCGTATCTCTCCCGCGCACAAGGATATACTAGATAAAACCCTGCAAGAGTCGTCGATCCCTAAGGACATTGATGTCAATCAGTTTGAGACCATGGTGGGATACCTCACTACACCTCACCATGTCACCTTCTCGGATTAAGACTATTCATCACCTAAAACCAACCACAACGATGCCTTGCATATAGAAACATTTGTCCACAAACACAAAGTCAGACGGGTTTTAGTAGATGACGGAGTAGGATTGAACATATGCTCCCTAAAATTGGTTAAGGCTCTAGGATTCTCTGATGCATGCGTAAACCCATCAAAGAGTATAGTGATCAAAGCATATGATGACGAAGAATGCCCTTCACGTGGCATTATCTCGCTCCCTATCAGAGTGGGACCAATCATTGTAGACACAACCTACCAGGTCCTGGATTTGGAATTACCATACAACATCTTGCTCGGCCGTCCATGGATACATGCCTTAAAAGCCGTTTCATCCACATATCATCAATGCCTAAAGTTTCCTTTTGACGGCACATAAATAACCATATACGGAGATCCCGACCCTTTCCAATATTGTACAAACCTAAGGGGTATATCTGAAAATCGAGTACCTATTAACCGAGAGGCACCTGGCTCCTCGTCATCCAAATACATCAACCCATCCACACTCATGCCATCTTCCACATCTGCTCCATCCACGTCTTCTGCCATACCACCACCTTTCACTAACCCTAAGGCTGAATCCACTGTCAAAATCCAGGACCTTGGCTGTGAAGAATTCAAACTGCACATAGCATACAACATAACAACAATACCCAAGTCGCCAAAGGTCTATGGTAGACCATGTTTCAGAATGGAGCCCCAAGTTATTTTTAAGGTTCCACCAAAAATAGTTTTCATCAAATGGGGGGACATGAGTAATGAAGACCTTGCTGACATCACATGATGGATCTATAAGGATACTATTGCACTACCCCCATTACCAGTTCAAAAATATGTCAAGGGTTATGATATAATGAAGGCTAAGGGCTACGATGGTACTAGTGGCCTGAGCAAAAATAAAGCAGGATGAAGGAAGCCCATTGAACCTTTCAAAATACCAAAGTATCTTGGATTAGGGTTTGGATTGCCTGACTATGACAATCGACGTACCTCTGGACTTTCAAATGAGTGAGTACATGCTTCGGATAGTGTCAAGACAACTAGGGAGAACCTCACCGAAACTGACTCCCAAGAGTGGGAATTTGGCTCAGAACGATCCCTAAGTGACTGTTGCCTAGATGATTTGTTTGTCGAAGAAGGGGAACTGACCTCTGAACAAAATTTTTGGAAAACATTTAAAATTGATCAGGCACCCAATAGTCAAACTCCCATTACCACCTCCCATGATTTACAAACCCCACTATCTGAATCCTATCAGTCGAACCCATCCGAACTATCAAATGACATTGATAATCATGACTCTAGGTCCTTTACCCCTTATTTCGACAACGAATATGAGACAAGCGAAGGGGAATATTGGATAGAATCCAATGTGGATTTGGATGATGATAACCTCATCTGCAATATCACTGAATCCGTCTGCATGCTTTTCGCATCCTCCCCACATTTCACCAACACTGACGATGGTATTTCCCTAGTTTATCCTCAACTAGTCGATTGGGACCAACAAGGCCCGCCAGTCCTAGATATGTTTCAGAATGATGAGGCAATTGTAGAATTTATGGGATTACGCAAAGACATACCTAATGGTGACCACAAGGCAGGATTTGCTATTGATCTAGATTATACGGAATACTTTGGTGAGACTGCTCCGTCCTCCAGTCGCAAAAGTAAAAATAAAAATAAAATAAAAAATGAAACGTCTCTAGGTGAAAACCGAAAGGCACCTTTTGACGATAAAATAGTAAAAACAAAGGACGTATATGCGGGTGAAAACCTCTTTGAGGCGCCCAAGGATGGAGGACTGGAATTTCTTCCTGTGCAATAAGAGAAGTTAGCTATGCTGGTAGAAGATACCATAGAAGATAACATATCGACAGAAGAAGACCCCAAAATGGTTCTCTTTGTGGCATCATTGACTGAAGAAGAGAGGTTGGAGTTTCATAAATTCTTTGCTCAACGAAAAATCAACTTCGCATGGTCCTATGCTGACATGCCTGGATTGGACCTAGAACTGGTTCTGCATCATCTGCCACTATTACCTAATGCTAAATCAGTCAAGCAGAAGTTGCACAAAATTCACCCTCAAGTTGCTTTGTTGGTCAAGGTCGAGTTAAAGAAATTGCTAGACGCCGGATTCATACGGTCTATTTACTACGTTGAATGGATTTCTAATCTGGTGCCAGTCACAAATCCAAATGGGTTGATCCGTGTCTGTACAGACTTCTGAGATCTAAATAAGGCCTGCCCAAAGGATGACTTTCCTTTACCCAACATTGACATCATAGTT
>VDFB02096962.1:0-23328 GCA_007258455.2 Sequoia sempervirens
AGTACAATATACATAAAAAACATATGTAAAATGTGTTCCAATTAATCTCATGACCATCTTATAATTATCTCTCACTTTGCTCAATCTACCTTTCCCTATCAGGTACTCCCCTTCAAATTTGTTAATGGAGTTGGGATCCAAAATGCGATCTACATGGATCTTTGCTGCAAACTTAGGAAGATATTCACTAATGTATACCATGGTTTGGTATACCATATATCCTCCACCATGGAACCTAGGGATGTGCTCTTTGTCTAACCCAAAGCCTTCAAAAATTTTAATTGCCTCTCAACCATCCACATTGACCTTTTGTGTACAGGTTCACACAATTCAATCTCCTCAACTTGGTGTATGGGGTAGTGTTCTTGTGCATTGAAAAATGTTGAAGGTAGACACTTTTGCATTTCACACATTGGACAAGAAATTTTTCTTTTCCAATAATTTATATCTTCTTTATGAATTTCTTTAGATGAAAACCATCTACAAGTGATTCAAGGCACAAATATATTAGCGATGATTTAACAAAAATATACAATATATTACATAACAGAAGTAAAACAAATGGCAGTTACTTATAAGATATATACAATGAATTGAACAAATCTCGCTACTTACCTCATGTATTTTCCAAGATCATATATAACTTACTTCACATTGTTGTCAAAGTTGTCTAGGAGAGATACAGGTAGAACGTACTACAACAATTATAAAATGATCTTTTCATTATTTTTCCAAAAGTAGTAAACACAATACACTGAAAAGTACATGCATTATACAAGTGTATATAATATACCAGAATAATTACCTTAATGAGGTATGCCAATCATGCATTTTCATCTCTGACCCAAATTCACCTTTCTTTGTTATTATATTGTTTATGTTACATGTAAATCACAGTAGGAATCGAATTTTTTTTGTATGACTTCTTTTATAGCATTGCTTTGCTGCTGTTAATAACCAAGGAAGGGCACTTATATTAATTTGGTCTCCACATCACTATTCAATTCAATGACATTTTCATTGCATGATTGGCTTCCTGAATGTCACTACAAATTTTTACAATTTTTGTCCTTCATATTTTCCATAACGTTTCTGTTATATTCTTTCCAATATGCATTGTATCAAACAAATGCACAATTTGTAGCTGCTCATAGTAGGGCAACCTACTAAATTGTCTGGAATAACTTTTAAGTCCCTGTGGAAGCCGACCATTCATGCCTTGACGACCTTCACGAAGCATATAAGTTAAACAAATTAACAACGACAATCATTGTCAATTACAACATGAGTAAACACAACACAATATAAAAATATAAATTCAAAACATATCATATATGATAGATAAACAATTTCATCAGATGTATAACCTTGACGATTGATTCTATTATATTCCAACTTCCATAGGTGAGGTGACATTCTTCGTGGTTTTGATGTAGTCTCCTCTTTCCCATTGAAAAGATGTTTTTCAGTAGTTCGATACTTATGGTTTCTATGGAGGAAGTGTCTATACACATCAAACACCTACTTTCCTAAACTTGTTGAATGGCGAGATTTCATCTTTGGACCACAAATTGGACATACAAATTTTCCCTTTGTTTGAACACCTGCAAGATCATATATAATTGGATTAAATATATCAATTTTTATAATTATATATAATGAATAGATTATTTAAAACATTCATGATATCTACTTCATCAAATTAAATATTGTTAAGAAGTCGCGGTTAGACGTTATAACATACCTGAAAATGTATTTATGCAGGGCATCATGGTGTCCATACAAGTGCATGGAATTGAAATTGTCTTTGTCTATTGGTGCGGAGGCGTCATACATAGTGGCCTCCATTCCATAGCACTAGTAACTTCGTCAATGGAGGCTACGATATATACATTCATATCTTTCTTTGGTACTGGTTGGAATGAACATAAACATTACATAATTATTATAACCATCTTACTGCAATATATATAAATTAATGTACATGACTATTGAATGAAAAAAATATAAGTCATTATGCAACAAATAAGACAAATGAGATGCTACTACGTTAAAGAAAATTGATGTAAACAAATACCTAGAACAATCATTGACAACATTATGTGCTCCCTCTTTATTGACATCCATGGGAGAATGTTATTGTTGATAACAAAAACAGGCCACACTGAGTAAATAGATCTCAGCTCTCCAAATGGATTGACACCATCTGCTCCCAATGGCTTTGAGATTACGGGTTCTTCTTTAAAGTGTGGCCATTTTTCCTCCATGTCGTAAATGCGAGAACCATCTGCTGAGGCATTGAAGAATGTAATACCCACTTCTATTCCGTGCATGGTAATCCATCAATTGCGCTAAGCTTTAGCACCTAAATATGAAATGCGTTGCATACGATGGAATAATGGGAATATAGCGAAGAACCTTGCGAGGCACCTTTTTGTTACTTGATCTGTTCGATATCTACTAATATGACATTCTAGGAATTCTGTTGCAAATTCCTGTTGTTTATGATATATAATATGATCATTGGGACATGCATCTATTGCTTGATACTCCATTCGAATATCTTTCATAATGGCAGATAAATCTCGGTATGAGGGAGGTAAAATATTTGATGGTGGTAACAAAATTCACCAATCAATCTACAACAAAAAATAATTTGTTCATATAAAGAATATTAATGGTACATATTTCATCCCCTTTATTTACTAGTGATGAACTAATGACAATTAAAATAGATGAAAAAAAAAGATGACATTTATGACATACCTTAACATCAGGTGAGATTGCTATGTTTGATAAAGCATTCATAGCAACCAGGTTCAACAACAATCTGGCCGAGAGAGAGAAAGGGAAGTTGTTTTGAGCTTAGCCATATAGGGGCTGCATTATGCCTTATCCAGAATGCCAATTAATCAAGACATCATCAAAGTCATCTTCATCATCATGATCAGCTCTGCCACTAAATGTGGCATGGATCAATGTATTAGTACTATCATCTTCAACTGTGTTTTCTGGCACATGATCATCTTCTTCCATAGGATCATTCACTTCATCTTCGATATTCACAGCTCCATGTTCATCCGATTGCAAAACCACATTCTCAGGGCTGTGATAATCCATATCATCTGCCCTAGGGCACCCCACCTTTATAATAATGATAAGACACAAATAAACCATGATCATGATCAAGTGATTATATATATATATAAAATGTTAAAACAATATAAACATTTACAAATTCAATCAATATAAACACATATAATGAACAACTTACCAATGAATGATAATCATGCCCCCCTTCAACGTGACCATGCTGCCTACAATGTTTCTCAGCTATTGTGATTAAAATTCGGCTCGTCTTTAAGCCCTTGCAATTATTGCAAGGACAATAGCATTTCCCATCACCCTTTCTTTTCAATCTAGCCCACAATCTATCAAGTGTCTCTTCATTTTGTTGGACAAATGTCGACATGATTTTTCTTTGCCAAGCTTGACTGGCTTCGATCTTCAAAAATATCGACTCCTCCAATAATTTTTATTCATAGGCGGTAGCATAATTAATAGTGCGATATTTTACACCAAAAAAATTTGGCATGCAACCACCCCTGCAAAAGAGAAGATAGTCTGAAGTTAATGACACCAAGAAACACTTTACAATGCTAATTCCAAAACTTATTAAATTCTGATTTTACTATGATTTCCAACTGTTAAGACTCCTACAATCAGAATATTGAACTTGATCACAAAATTTCTACAACAATGGAGTGGCGAGCTAGTAAGAGCAGAGTGACCCATTCCTAAGGAGCAACAAGTCAGAATCATCATTTCTAATGTCAATACAGATTTATCTTTTTAGTTAAAGATGCAATGTGTCACTTCTTATGACGAGCTTATCCCTAGGGCCCTCAACATTGAGAGAGCCCTAATAAAAAACAACAGAAGCATTGGTAAAAGCATGATTAGGGTACAAACCCTAGGCCTCCGTAGAAACATAAACAATAACTATAGTGGATTAGTGAGGTTGCAATACCAGAAAGATTGAGACATTGTAGGTAATAACAAAATCTTGCAATCTAAAGATTGTGGCCAATAACAAGCACACTATGTAGCTTAGTGACATTTGTAAATGCAATCTACGATAAGAAGAATGATATTCACTTGAGATGTGATAGTCAAAAATAGGCTAAGTAGTGACAAGATAATAAAGCTCAAACGTTGCATAGTAAAGTGGAGATTTTAGCAGTGAGTTTCCTTACCCCCTTACTGACCTTAAGGGTTTTTCAAATGCTTTTGTTAGTGTTAGACAAGGAAAATGCAATCAAGGAATGACTGTCCAAATGAAGTAATAGTGGTAATCATAGGTTCCAATGTTTCTTCTTAGCCATTGTATTGTATAATGGAGGTAGTGGATTGCATGTTTGAGCAGTGTTTTGAGACTCACCAAAGATGGAAAAATAGTGAATAATACCTTGTGGACTGTGAAGTAGTGTCAATAAGGTTGAAGGATCTTAAGAACTACAATACCATGAAACAATGAGTCCCCTATAGTAAGTAGGAAGTCTATAGGGCATAGTTTGATTTATAGAAGGATGCTCATTAAAGGAATCTTCAAGTGAAAGTGAGTAGGCTGTTTGAAGATTACATTTGAGGTGCAATACCCAGTCTTAAAGGAAGTTAACAAAGCAGTAAATGTGCAAGAAAATCGAATCGTACACAACAAACAATTCACAATGTTATCTTCCATAATGCCTTGAGTTTGAAGACAAAATTTTTATTGTATCTTCATGATGAAAGTGGTGAGCTTAATGGTCAATCACTGGCAACCATGGTTGAGAAAACATGCTATTGTGCTTATGGAGGCAACATTCAGCAAGAAGCGGTGGAGTGGTGGTTTGGAACAATGGCAGGTATGAAGGACTTGCTTTATATGCATACTATGCAGTCTAGCTTAAGACAGCGTTCTTAGAAGAGATTGAAGGTGGATTATGGAACTCAAGGGTTACCATGAAAAGTATTAAAGCAAAGACTGAGATCTATTTAAAAGCCACCGTCATGAAGATATTAAAGATGTCACATGCAAAAACCTAGTAGCTGGAGTAATGAATACAGTGCCAAAGAGGATGGTGTGCAGGGGCAGATTTAGGAGATCTCCACATTATCTAATTACAGGGAAATACATCATTTATTTATTTTTTTAATTAAAAGAAATCATTCTAAACCCTATATAGGATACATTGATGCTTCAAAAGCCTCTGAAGGAATTTCAGATTATGCACATATATGTCAAGTAACATTCATAAGGTTTAGAAAATCTTGATCACTCTCTAGAATAGCCCATTAAACATGAGTTGTGCTTGAATGCACTACATAATTGATATAACACAACCACTCTGCATATCAACCAGAGTTATAGGCTCTTTGTGCAGCAAGAGGTATCACTCTTCGATCATGCTATAATTACATCCTATCCTGTTAAACTTGAGACAACCTGAATGCACCCAATGATGATTATTGACACCTACATTATACAACCTGAATTAACTACATTAAATGAGTGCCTCCATTTCTATCACAAAATAGCCACATTAAACTTGGGTCACACATGAATGCATCCTGTATTTGTTATAGCACAACTGTGCCAAATGACCAATACAGTTATGGATCACATAATTACATTCACAAGAATCTGTTCCTCCGTTGTGATCTTATGGTGATTCCACACAACAAAATCTGGACATGAAATTCTCAAAACCTCTACAAATGAAATCTGATGAGATATTGCTTTAAAATATGATTTTCAAACCTGGAACTACAAATCTGACTTACTGAATTCTGCAAAAAGACAATGACTATCCTCAACCTGGTGATATCTTCTTGAATTTTTTCTGATTTTTCCCAAGAAAATCATCCTTAGTTCTCCACAAACTGTCTCAAGTAGAGAAAACACTGTCGCAATACATCAGGCGCGAACTCACTTTTCTTTATGTCGGCCACAATTTGATTTTTTTAATTTTTCATGTTTGTTGAACATTCGCGAAAATAATAGCCGACATTTCGGCGAACACCAGGTTCGTCAATATTTCGACGGACGTCGGGGATAAACTTTCGAAACAATTGGAAATTACACATCAAATTTTACAAGCACCCGACGAACATCGAATTTTACATATTTTGTCGGACAGTTTTGTCGTATTTTGCAGTCAAATGTATTAGTGTCATAACCTCAAACATTAGATTATGATTTTCTATTTGTTAAGTGTTAGGATTATCCTTAGAAAAATGCATTAAATAAGGCTTGTGGATGCAAAATTGGACCAGTTGAGGCATAAAGAAGCTACATTTTAATAGGGAGGGCCCAAACAAGTGTGAAAATGTAAAGGGATACATTTTTCTACACTACATTTAGCCCCCACTTTAGTGAGGGGATGACCTTGTGTCAAACTCACACTAAAGTAGACAAATTCCAATCAAGAGGGGTTCGAGTGTACCAATGCTAGTGAGACAGGACAACAACGATCAAGAGGAATGATCAAGCCCCTAGGATCAAGATCCTATGGAAAACCAACATAAGTGCAAAATAATACACAATGGAATGATGTATAAAGCAACAACAAGATACAAGCATACATTGCCAAAGACATAAAGAAGAAATAAAAGAAAAAGAGGGGTGGATCAAGCCTCGACTGTTTGTCCAACACGATGTGGATCAAGCCTTAGCTATTTTTCTAGAATTTTTTTTACTAGTGGAACACGATTCCCACTATGCAAAAAACAAACATGCTCACATGGGCTAGTGGAATCCGATATCCACTAGGTGAGCCCCAAGTGAGACACATATGCAAGTGACTAGTATGTGCCCACACAGACAAGCAAGTGGCTATGGGAAAGTCATTCCTATGGTCAGCTCCCATACGTACTAACCAAACCAAAGCTATACCTCCTGATAACTTTGATAAGGTACCACACAACATGAACAACAAGATTGATGAGGCAAGTAAAAATTTGTATGCTAACACCCATGAACAAACATGATGGCTCCATAGGCAAGCAAAGTGTGTTATGTAAGGTGGCCATATAATGCTTATTGTAAATGCGAAATAGTGTAAGGTACGTTCAAAGATGCTTTTAGTAGTTCATGTAAGGTCTTAACTTAGGGAACATTATGCCTAATTTCTCCAAGAGAGGACCAATCGAAGGATAGAAGACTCACAACTTAGGGAATGCACTTCACTTGGAATTTCCACTAAGAGGAATATAATATGCTAAGAGAGATCATACTCTTGAAGGACATCACACCCAATGTCATCACCAAGAGAAAGACGCATCACATGAAGTAATAAGACCACACAATGAAACATGAGTTGTAATATGCAAAATAATAATGCCAATGTATGCCCCCACTTTAAAGAAATTGTTAAACACCATGCTGTGAGCAATTACTTTTAAGTAGCAAATGATAAATGCTAACAATAAAGAGGACATGAGAGCTTACTTGGAAAGCCCTATGCCAAGTCATATGTTTCCAAATGAAGCTGCGTCATGAAAAGGGGTTTCCCCCAAAATGAAATCCCAAAATAACACAAGGGATCCACAGATTCAGGGTCAATATGCCTTTGCTACAATGTTGTTGGAGAGCTTAGAAATGTCATAATTCCCAAAATACTCATGGATCAAGGAAGAATGACGCACATAGAGTGAAAACAAAGAAAAGATTTTGGGTCAACATAAAAGAGACCTAAATGTCTCAACACCTTGCATCATCCCCAAAAGGAAACACAAGACAATGAAAAGATAAATGTTTTACAACATATAGAAGGATGTAGATACAAATAGAGGAATGTCACAAAGAGAGAGAGATACATCAAATAGAATGGTACGAGGAGATCACATTACGCACATGCAATCACACATAAAAAGAAATTAAAGACAAGACTCTAGTAAGGCACATGTGATTCAACCTATAGCAGGTCGTTCACATCCCAATCTTGTTCATCATATGTGGAAGGCACACAACTAGCCAAAGGGACAACATGAAGTGCAGTACTAGGACATTGCTATCTAATTCTTGCCCCCACTAAGTGCAAGACAAGAATGAGCCGAGGTAGGTGATGAAAAATGGCTCCTTGCATTTTGAAATGATTTGTAATGAATGTAAATCCTATAATAGTGAGAATATTATGATCCTACAATTATTACATGGCAAGGAGAAGAATGTAACCCTTTTAAGGAACTATTTTTATGATATCAAACTTTTTAAATATTTGTTTTAAAGCATGACACTCATCAGTTTTATGTACAAGAACTCTATGATATCAATAATGTGTCATGTTTGTGTTTTTAGGATTTGGGTTTTGGATTTTCTCTCATGGGTGGTAATGTTATAAGTCCTTGAATTAGAAGTATGTGTAAGGTTCTTTCAGTTTCAAACATGGGACAAGGGAATTTTAGCTTCTTTATTTTGTAAGGATTCTGTTTCTTGCTAGATTCGCCAACTTGTTGAGGAGGTGGACCTAAGATGATCCAATCATCCTTATCATTCTTACAAGGAATTGATTGTTCTTTAGGAAGGAGGACACTTATGTCAGAAGGAGGATCTTGATATCCTACTCCTTTGGCATCTTCAGTTGGTATTTTTTTGAAGAGTTGATGAATATCATGTTCATTTGTTGTATCAAATCCTTGCTTAGTTAATATCTTAAAGCCTTGGCCATAAGTCTCTTTGAGGCTAATGGGACTGTTGGTTACTTTGTTAACATAGGATGGTTGAATGTTTGCTTAGTTAGAGGTGCTAGGTTCACCTATTGTAGGGAGCTTAGGTTTAGTTTGTGTCTCAATTTCAAGATGTAAAAGACCAAACATCTCAAGTGGTGTTGGTTGTTTCATGGAGGGGTACAAGGATGCCTTAGTCTCAAGGTTGTTAAGGAAATCATTTATCAAGTTGTTCATGTTGTCATCATCTTCTCCAATGATGTCAACTTCACAAGGAGGACATGAATTATGATTTGATTGAGCATGAGTGGGTTCAATTTCATTATGATAATTTCCAAAAACACAACTTGACACATCCACTGATGATTTCAAGGACATCCAAAACTTACCAAAGCATTTATCCATGATAAAATGCAATGTAATGACCTAGAATGAAATGGGTAAATGCAATTTTCAGATTCTAAACAAGGTAATTTTCTGATTACATATGTAACAATCTGAAAATGAAATGTTGTAAATATAATTTTGAAATTAAACAATGCACGAAATGAACCCAATTAAGCTAGGTCTAATGAAATAAATGAAACAAAACCTCAACAAACTGAAATAGAGATATGATAACAACAAAAAGGAGCACAAAAATGAAGTTTTTAATGTTGTAAAATATAGATTCATACTTGATTTGGGACCAAATCGCCCAGGTGGGAAAATGAGTCCCAATTAGGGTTTCTGGAAGATTTAAATAGTGAAAAACAAAAAGCACATAATTCCCAAAAATTTGGAAAAACCACTTGTATAGGGACTAAATAGCCCAGATGGGTGAATGAGTCCCATATTAGGGTTTTTAAACCAAATTCAACAATTTTTGGGTTGATGTTAAGGTTTCTAGGTTGTATGCTCAAATGACTATTTGTAAGTACAAATTTCTAGTGAAATTGAATGATGCAAAATGCAAAAATGCAACCTATATGCACTTTTCACTAATGCAATATTTTGAAGCCCTAAATGCAATTCAACTAATGCAAATCTAATGAAAAGTTAACGTAAACTAGATCCGGGACTATAATATTCTCCAAATAAAAAATTCAAGGGTTCAAAGGTTGGGTTCACCAAAACGAACCAAAGGAAATAAGGTGTTCCACATTTTGGGAGATGGAACTTTGGGACCTATTTCGCACTTTAGTTCATTAGGAAACCAAGATCCCTCAACCAAGTGACTCAATTGAGGGAAGGAAATAGTGGGTTTCCTTGTGTGATTAAATGTGGGTTCACCATTAAAATGAAGCTTCAAAAGAGAAATGCAAACTCTCATACACTAAACCCTAGAAACTTGAAAGCATTAAACCAAACTGACAAATAGTATGAAATAAAAAAGTACCTAGAAGAATGATGGAATCCAAACAAGGTATGAAACTCTGAAAAATTTCCTTTTGAAGTGCACTAGGACTCATATTCCGAGCTGGGCGATTTAGTCTTGTTACAAGAATCTGGGAAAAACTTGAAATCTTTTGGTGACTGTTCAGGATCTACAAAAAATTGGTAAAAAGGGGTTTATTGGGACTCATACACCTAGAGGGGAGACTTAGTCCTAGTACTAGGGTTTGATTGATAATTTTGTAGCCTCTAGTGATGTTTTGTAGCTTCCATCTTGTTTGATCTTCAAGTCCAAAATTCTGAACTCTGGGTTGTAGGTGAGTTTTTGTGACTTGATGACAACTTCTTGACAACTTTGACAATTTTTTTCAATCTTGCTCTTCAATGGATCTTCAACTATCTGCAAATCACACATCAAAGAGAGGGAAAAATGTTGTTTTGTTAGGGAATATGGGTTTTCCTTGGTCAAACCTCATTTTGGTAATTAAACCTTGGAATGAAATGAAATAGCATGAAGGAATGATGAATGAACAAATGTAATGTTGCAACTTGCCAAAACCTTGAAATGAAGGTTGTAAACTTGTGTGAAATGGCTAGCATGAATGTGGATCTTGACTCTTGATTAAATGCTTGAAACTTGACTTGAATGCTTGCTTGAATCATGAAACCTACATCACAAATGTTAGCTCACAAACACACATGATGCATGAAGACTTTGACATGATAATTGAATCTTGAATGCTGCTCCAAATGCTTGATGATTTTCTCTTGAATGCTCTTGATCTCATAATATTTCCTTAAGAATGCTTAGCTATAATGTTAGGAGAAATTATGTTAAATAACCTTGTATTTATACTTGTTTATGCCAAATTTCTTGAAATTACAACACTACAAGCCATCATCAGATCTAGGATAATAAAATCCCACCAAGAATTTGATTTAAAATAGGTCCAAGTTAAAGCGAGACTCATACAACAGGTTGGGTGTATGAGTCCCAATGGCTTAAATTTGGGACACAAAATCCAAGAAGTGTTAAGTTCAATGCAACATTTAAAATTAGGTCCCAAGACCTAGGTGGGACCCATATGCCCAAGGTGGCGTATGAGTCCTAGATCACTAGATTTGGAACTCATAACCTCAAAAATTAGATTATGATTTTCTATTTGTTGTGTCAGGATTATCCTTATAAAAGTGTATTAAATAAGGATTGTGGATGCAAAATAGGACTAGTTAAGGCATAAAGAAGCCACATTTTAATAGGGAGGTCCCAAACAAGTGTGAAAATGTAAAGGGATACATTTTTCTACACTAAAAATATAATTTTATATTATTGTGAATTTATTGCTTGATTGATCTTGATGATTGTAATAAGCTAAATTAGTGTTATGATGATAAATTGGGTAAAGGATAGGGAAAACTTTAGTGGCGAATCTTTTCCAATTGGCGAATTCTAGAAATCGGCCAAGTCGAAATTGGCGAATTATTCGCACCCAACAGGGTGTCCAAATCGCTCGGATTTTATGAACTATCAGTCCAATGCATATCCATTCACCAATGATTTTTTTTTATGAGGTACATTTAAGCAACAAATTCGCCATAACAAACTACACATTTCAAATGGACCGACTAATATTTTCATCTGGAATTTCAGAAGCATGTAATAAAACACCTACACATTCACCAATACTATTAAAATAACATTGTATCATGACCCATTTTTCCAATTAAAATTTACAAATAGTTTCTTCTGAAGAACCATTTCACCAATTAAAATTTATAAATAGTTGCTTATGAGGACCTATTTCGCCAATAACATTAAAAAATAATTACATTTGAGGACACATTTCACCTTGAAAATTACAATGTATCATTGTATAAGCATGCGAGATTCGCCAAATTTTTAATATACCATTTAAAAATCCCGCGAAATTCGCCAAATATGGATTGATGTGTTGCCACAATAGTGGTTTACACTTTCTGGGAGATCTTGATTTTTGCTGAAATCACATATTTTTAGAAAATATAATGATTTAAGCCTTGAAAAGTTCCATTTAAAGGATTCCAATTGAATAGGGTTTGATCAAGCTACCTTAGACCAAGCCCCTTGGATAGAACCCTACTAGTTTTAAACCATACCTATAATAGAGTCTCCTTTACACCTATCAAAATGCTGATAAAAAACCACCTTTGATTTACCTTTTTCGGGATCAAATGAATTCATTTAAAATTTATTTTTTGTAAGTATGTAGTCCTTATTATAAGCTTTCAAAAAGTATAATTTTAATAAATTGATTATTAAATTTATTTTTTATTTCTTGTGAATGTAGGTTTTTCACCGAAAATCAAGCTTTCTGTTCTTCATATGTGGAAAAATAGAAGATTATAAAAAAAAAATTAAAAATATGAGTGCACTAGATATTGGAGTCTCTGATCCAACAAAAATAAATAAATTCAATTTTGATACATACAAAAAAACTTATGCGTTATACGGTCGTGCTCTGTCTAAATTGTAATTGGTTTAACTACAAAACTTGATTAAAGAAAAAATATTCAATAAAAAAAATCTAACCAAGTGGAAGCACTAGATATCGGAGTTACAAATCTAAATTTGAAAGAATTAGAATTTTATCCTTCATGGAAAAAAATTGTTGTGTTATACGGTGAGCATACTTTTTGAAAATGTTGTTTTCTGAAAAAAACTAGTTTTGAAGGGAGATGGAAAAAGAAGTGCAATCTTATTCCAAATTTTTTGAAAAAAAATATATTTAGAATCTGCAGACAAAATGTCACGAAACTCTAGTTTTCATCATCTTCAAATTCCTCACGGTTTAGCCGCTATAGGTGCCTGAAACTGAATATTTAGTTAAAAAAAATTATTTCAGTGTCCAGTTTGGCCAAAATTGTAAACCACTATTGTGGGATCACTAATTGATATAAATACAATCGAAACTGTCATTTATTCTTACACATTTTGTTCAATTTTGAGGTTCTACTTATTGATTCGGAAGTCAACAAAATCACAAAAACGTAGAATTAAAGATGAATGATCATTTCTTCATAGTGTTATTAGTTATAATAAAAAGTTTTCTTTATCTATTTTCCATTATTGCTTCAGTCTTAAAGATGATATTGAGTAGGGAATGAGATCTATATTCTTTGTCCTTCTTAAACAAGAAGATATTTTTTTCCAGTTTTTATTCGAAGTGAGAGATCAATATGTCAAGCGACTCGAGCAACAAGGGTAAGGATCCTGCCGCTCCTCAGGGTAGTGAAGAGACTGGGAGGCCATCATAATGTCCAAAACTTAGAGGTACCATACAATATTACTTTGGGATTTCCAAAGCTTCTGATACATCACATAAAGATGGAGCTACATCATCAACTCTTCCACCAAATATTAATGAAGAAGGCATTCACAATACCTCACCGCCACCGGAAGGTCAAGTTGAGATTGTCATTGAGTTAAACTAAAATGTATCAAATGAGGATGGAAATACTGCAGAAGATGTTCCTAGGGATACCCTGGTTAGCCAGAATGAGATAATTGACTTGGATGAGGATGATGTTGGTAGCAAGAAAAGAAAAAGAAAATAAAAAATGGGGTGTGAGTGGGAAATGATAAGGAATTTTCAACTTGGTTGGTTGTCAAAGTACCCATTCATTGTACTAGTGGGGAAAGCAAACGATATTGAAAGTGCAACATTGGAAAGTGTACGATTTGCAGTTGGAAATGTGAAAGAGACAAGACGTTGCAACTAAAGATTGACACTATAGAAAAGCATATCGGTAAAGTTTATGAATAACAAATCATAGATGGAAAGGAACAATCAGTCATATGATGGAAATCAAAGGAAGAATGTCTTCATGTTAGGTATGTCGTGGATTATGAAGAGCATGAACAAATAATGTTGATGCTTGGTGCATGTAAAGGTGCACTTGAGGCTCAATTTGGAAAAGCAATGGAAGCAATAAATATGTCAAAAACTATTCAGATGAGTGTTGTTTTTCATATTTTGTCTAGAGGGTGTCCTATGACAGACTACCCAAAATATTCTAGTTTATTATCTTATTTGTGTGTTCCTCACTATCCCTTCTCACATTGGTCAGTAAACGCTGGATGGGAATGGGAAAACTGTCTTGCTTTAGTGGAAAAGGAAGATTTAAAGGAGAAAGTAAAATAGTCAAATTTCATTGCATTATCTTTAGATGAAGTTACTGCGGTAGACAATACTTCTTGGGTTTGTATGCATTTGTATACTATAGAATGAAATGTTCGCCAAGCTCATCTTCTTTGTGTTCATAAAATGAAGGACAATTCAACATTGCAAAATCTATTTGAACTAGTCAAGAAATATTTGAATGAAATTGTAGGTATGGATGATTTGACAATTGCCAAAAAGTTGGTGTGTGTAGGAGCTGATGGAGTTGCAGTGATGCAAGGTCAAAGGACCGGTGATTGCACAAAGTTACAAACTAATTGTGCACCATACATGCTTGGCATTCACTACATGGCCTACATAATGAATTTAGCATTCAAAATTGTAAGCACGTTTCCTACAGTATCAAAATTTGAAAATATAGTCCACGAGATCTACGCATACTTCTGCCGAAGTCCCAAACATTTTGCAAAATTTCAAAATTTTGTTGAGGGAATAACACCAGGAGACAAGCTTCTTAAGGATGTCGATAATAGATGGATCTCACTACATGGACCAACGTAACGAGTTCTTTCAGAATATTAATCCTTGATTGGAGTGATGTATGAACATCACAACATAGAAGACAAAGCTCCTAACCTCTTACATAGGTTAAGTGATAAAGAGACACTCTTGACTTTAGCTAGTCTTCTCCCTATGCTGGATGTGATGAACAATCTTGTGAAGAAAGTCCAAGATAGAACTATGTATATTAATGAATATGCCAATCTCCATAAACATACATGCTTGGCCCTTGATCATCTATATCTAGATCTAACACATTTCATGTGGTAGAAAATTACTGATTTAAATAATTCTAATAATTATTTACAGTTTAATGCAAGTAGAAACTTATGTATATGTGTACGTGGATATGAGATACCAATGTACCATTGTAAGACAACCAGGCGCTCTAGTAGAGAAGTAGCTATTAATGAGGAATATTTTAACGACATTGTTAAATCTATTAGTGATAATTTGAAGGAAATTGCAAAATCTATTTCCTTAGAAATTCGTAAAAGATTCCCTTGACATGAAATACTTGAAGCCATGGGTATTGTGTATCCTCAATTTTGAGAAAACCAAGATAACCCAAAATATTTTCATGATCAAGTAAAAATATTGATCGAACAATTTTTGAAAAGTGTAACATACAATGAGTGGACAATAGAAGGAATTTTAAATGAAGCTAAGCTTAGAAAAAAATCTAGAAGTTTTGCAACAACTATGAGGGACCAATATAAATCCATGGGCACAGAGAAGGCCTTTGAACCGAGATCAATAAAAAAGGTTTGGACAAACTTAGGTCAGAGTGAAATATTGTGTGATTCAATATCAGAATATTTCAAACTTGTTGATTTATGTGAAACAATGATATTGGGGTCGGTGGAGGATGAGAAAGTTTTCAGTACATTGGGGTTTTTGAAATCAAAGTTAAGAAACAAACTAGACAATAATTTGGAAAATTTCCTGAGGTTGAAAGGAACTACGTATAATGTCAAAAATTTTCCTTTTGAAAGGACACTCACAATTTGGAGGTCCACATGTGAAAGAAGAGGGACCGGGTTGTGCAACACTCCAATTCCAAATGCTAGTACTATTGGCAGTGGCAGTGGCAATGGGAGTGGGAGAGATGACATTGACACAAATCAGACAATGAATGTTGAATTTAATACATAGGCCGAAGAAAGTGAAGAGCAGACTCAGAATCAAGATGACTCTTTTACTTTATCTCAAGATGAACGTCAGTTTGAGGACCCTGACTCCGTTTGGGAAATGGAAGAGAATTAGCAGCTTTTAGGTATTTATATTGCACTTCATGAATCAGTTTCCATTGTTCCAAACTGTAGTTGATGATATTTTATATTGTATTCAATAAAATTGTGAATCATTGCACTTCATGATATTTTATTTTATATTGCACTTCAATCTTCATGAATCATATTCCAAACTGTAGTTGATGATATTTTATATTGTATTCCATGAAATTGTGATATTTTATATTTTATATTGTATTCCATGGTATTGAATTTGATGTGATTCTGCATCATTTTTAAAGAACAACACTTATCACACTACTTATAAAAATGCCTATTGCATTGCCATTCACACAATCTTTGATAAATAACTGAAAGGAATATTAATCCATTCCTTGAACAAAATCTAATAGTTCACCATCCATAACTTATAAGTTAAGAAAAGCTAATAGTTCAATATAAATAACTTATAAAGGAATCCACACAACTTAAACAATAAAAGCTTAAACTACCAAATCACCTAAATTATACTAAGAAATCCTTACGCATCCATCACCATAAAATATTTGTTCATAGAAAAATATTCCACCGCAATGAAACTAACCAAAAATATATCATTCCAATAATAGATAATACATTGGAAAACTACTCAGCAAAAGCACAATAAATCCACACACCATAACTCAAAGATTACGTATGCATGAACTTCACCATTGTCTTTCTATATTGAAATAACATAAAAGTAGTAAAAATAGCAAAGTTTTTTTTTTGTCTTAATAACGGTTTCTTGAAGACAATCGTTTTAGAAATTAAAATAAAAAGTATTTGAAGTATCAAGAGAGCCAAATTAAAGAAAATAACATAAAAACTAAAAACTAAACAACGGTCCCAACACTGACTCCTTCGGTTTCAATTATTTCCACCTCCTACTCCTTCAGTAACGCCTCCTATGCCTTTACTCTTTGCCTGTATTCCTAGTACTTGGTGACAATTGCGGTGATGTTTTTGCTTCCTGGAGTCATGGTGATTTGTAGCCTTGTCCTCCATCTTGAAAATGCACGGTCCGACTCAACTAGTGTTGATGTCACTTTCTAACTTAAATGCACTCATATCTAGGTCTATAACTTACTCAATTTATTGAAGGAGTTTACAGTGGATGTCTCAAGATCAACTACTTCTCTATGATACACCTCTTTAAATTCCCTCGTTATGTTTGCAAGATCCAACACATTTTCATTGAACCCATCTGTGAGGTCCACTTCAAGAGCATTGAAGTTGTCCTTGATCTACACCAATATGCCAAAGTATTTTTCTAACACTTTATTGATTTCCTTGATATAATCTTCATATACTGTCAATTTCCACTCCAATGAATCATACCAACTAGGATCAATTTCTTTAGGGTCATCCACCAATTTTTCTCTTATTAACAAAGTGTGCTCCAAGGAGACTAATTCTTGAATTTCCTTTGAAAGAAAAAATGTGCTACTATGTTCTCTCTTGATTTGTTGGAGCTCACCTACTAGTTCCTTTCTTTTATCACACACATTAACAAAGAATTACCTAAATTTAGTAATGTGGAAAACGCCATCCTGATAAAGCCCTTCTATCCATTTGCTGGAAGCTTTAGCATAACCTAAACTTTTCTTGACCCATTGCACAGTGTCAAAATCAATACCTTGAACATTTGAGCTTGAGGCTTCCTTAGTGATTGGAGTCACAATTGATGAAATAAAATTTCTTAAAGAAAGATTATGAGATTGCAACTAAAGGTTCTCCTTTTTCAGTTCTTTTTCTCTTTTGATCAATGCATTAATAGAGTAATTGACATGATATACATCACCTTCTAGAGTAGATGGCTCCATATCAACATGACTAACCTTGTAGTCAGCTTTCGTTATCTCATTTTTGTTTAGGTCCTTTTTCTGGATCAACAATCTCCAACAATTGATGCCCAGTAGTGGAATCAGTGAAAATTTGTGACATCCTCCTAGCCTTTTCGGGCTTCTACTGACCTTGCAGCAACATGGCAACTGTATCTAATTCAATTGTCATTGCAGGAATATTATTTATTTTCTTCTTGATTGCTTTCTTTAACCATGTTGGGGAAGATGCCACTAATCTAGTGTCTTTACTTTCAAGAATGTGGGAAAATAAGTATCTCGTAGTGGAGAAGTGGGAACTTCAAAGAATGTGGGAAAATAATTATCATCAATTATTTGTTGAAAAATTCCCTCAGAGTCTGTAGGCACTGAATTTTCTTGACTAGCCTTTTTCTTAGGTACCGAGGGTACACTATCCTGTTCACAAATTGATTTTAGCTTGGGCCCAGTGTCTTTTGGCTTCTCACCATCTCCTCCTGACTATGAGCCAGTGCCAGGCGCTTGTACAGTCCCTTGCTCTTTTCTCTGTAAAACTCTTTACTCATGGGGAGAACCCACACTTTGGAACCATTTTTCATTCAACCAGTCTGAAGTTCTTCTCAAAACAGGGGCAGAAAAGACCATTAAGTCTGGAACTTCATCCTCTGACCAATTAATTTTGTACAAGGGCTTACCAGCAGGGGTCCAATATTTGGGATCAATGATCACCGAGTCTTCTTGTGCATCTTCTGGAATATTGAAAGAAATACCAAAAGCTTGTATTTTCCTTAGGGTCAATCTCATGAAATTTCTTCTATACACCTCACCTTCATCTATACAATCTTCCCAAAAATCTTCAATATAAGGGAAAACACTAAAAAATGAATTCATTCAGGGCTTTCTACACACCCCTAGCAATGTTATTACTTTTGCAAGAAAATGAAGGCATGGACAATAGAAAAGAATACCCATTCTTTCCCATGTTTGAATATTTAACATTTACAATGACCATCTGCCAACAAACGTCTTCAAGAAAAAACTAGGAAATCACTTGGGTAACGAGGAAATTTTAATGGGGCCTTCTCAAAACCTCCAGTTCTAAGATAAGTAAATTTGTTGACCTAAATGTAGAAACTTCCAAACCCCAATACTAGAGTAGTTGCTTCAGGTGAAACCCGAAGCTCAAGTTTTCCATAAAATTTTCTCACAATTTCTATTAAAAATGCATCATTGATGTGATAAAAATTCCTCATTCCAACCTCCTTAGTGAGCTATGGAAAATTTCTATACACAGGTGTGTCCGACATCAGAGACCTTTGTGGTTCCAACCCTGCCCAGACAACCTCTTGACTGGCTAGAATGTAAACCGGGTATGAGCACATGTGGAAGGAAACAGTTTGCCAAAAATTTATCAATTGCTCATTTAAATGATAACTAATAATATCAGCCTAGTCGATGAATTTATTTTCACTACAAATCAGCAGAATAAAATGACACATCCAAAATTCAAAAGAGTTTGAATATGCATTACCAACCACACGATGTAGCAAGGTGATAACATCTGAAATTTCATCCTTAAAATGAACCCTTTTAAGCTTTGAGGGCAATTGAGACTTACCCTTTTTCTCGGAATTCAACCAATTCCTTGTAATGGAATTTTTGCACCATTCCTCATTCATTTTGAAAAAATCGTTAGCAACAGCTACAAACATTTCCTCTATAGTTTCCCTCTCTAGAATCCCTAATGCGTAGGAAATCACTTTAGGAGTAATTCTTGCAATGACTGACCCGTCCACAACTCTAATTTCTTGAGTCTTTGGAATGTAGCCCCTTGCACACACAATCACCAGGTCGACGCTCTATAAAGCCTCAGGAAAACCTCCCATGTGCACCAAACCACTATGTAGAACTTTATCTTCCAGTGTTGTTCTCTCCCTTTGCTCTAGGCACACCAAAAACTCCTCCAAATTGACATGCCCAATTTCAGTGTCCCTCACGCCAGACCAGTGATTTTGAATTCCACTCTGCATGAGCACAAATTCATAGAGATAGAATGTTTGCACTTGAGAATTACTGGCATTGGAAAAGAACGAGAATGCAGGTTAAATGACTGAGTAAAACTTTGCTACCCATTTATGTCGTTATTTTGATAGGACGTGCATTAAATGTGGCATTCAATTTCATTCCAAAAAAAGATAGCCTTTAAACCTGCATGCTTTTTGAAATTCTTGAAAAGAAAACTAAAGGTTAGTTCGTACATAGCATTCAATGAGATGGAAATGCCTTTGAAAGCCAAGATAAGTCCATAATGTTGCGTGGTCACTGAAACTTGGAACCTTAGAACCAAAGTATGAAGTTTTGAAGTTTTCAAAACCTTTGACTCACCGACTACAAAGATGACCAACAAAGACTTGCAACTCAACAAAGTGAAACAAGTTAGGGAATCGAGAAGTTATGAAAATTTAGAACTCTGCGACAAGGTTATAAAACTCCAAGGACTAGTGACTAAGGTTAGGAAAATCACCAAAACTGTAACTTTGAGTGATAGTAACTGCATCAATGAAACTAACCGAAAATCTATCATTCCAATTACAATAATAGATAATCCACTGCAAACTACTCAACAAAAGCAGAATAAATCCACACACCATAACTCAAAGATTATGTATGCATGAACTTCACCATTGTCTAAGTCTTCCTATATTGGAATAACTCTCTCATCCTCCACCAACTACAAAGATGACCAACAAAGACTTGCAACTCAACAAAGTGACCCAGGTCGGGGAATCAGGAAGTTATGAAAATTTAGAACTCCAGGACAAGGTTATAAAACTCTGAGGACTAGCGACTAAGGTTAGGAAAATCACCACAACTTTGAGTGATAGCAACCACAACAATGAAACTAACAAAAAATATATCATTCCAATTACAATAATAGATAATCCACTGCAAACTACTCAACAAAAGAAAAATAAATCCACACACCATAACTCAAAGATTACGTATGCATGAATTCCTATAAATGTTTAGTGTATCTGATAAGTATTCATGGAGATTGAGTATTGATGTGTGAATTGTAATGCAATTTCACTAAGATTATGGATGTCTGGAATTAAAATCACCTTATAGTTCATATTTTAATTGTGTTAAAAGTAAAACTTGAACATGTACTCAACGATTCATCACTCAACTCAATGCTTAATAACATATTAACAATAGTATTAGTATCATATACAACAATGAACATTAACAATCATTTAATGTGTATCTAGTAGTTGAAACAACTACCAGACTTTTTCTTCAAATGATAAAATAAATAATATAGATAATTGAACATCAACACATTATTGAATTCTGAATATGATCTTTTTTATTGATGATCACATGAAGGAGTACATAGAGGCATTGAAAATACAAAATCTTGCTCAAAGACAACTTTGCACAGAGCTGAGTTGGAACTTGGAAACTCATATTATCAAAAATCAAATCACTGCATCACCTTTTCTAGCAACTTCCATTGTTTAGGTGGTGGAATTGTCATTTGTTCTAACTGATGCTATTTGACTTGAAGATTTGTTAACAATTCATGATTCAAATTGGAACCTATCTTGGATTCTTTAGTCAATTTTGCATTCAAGGTTAGCAATGGTTTGATGGAATCCAAATAGTTCACCTCATTTGGGTTTTGAGGAAACTGGTCCAAATCAATCTTCCTTGCATCCTCCATCTTATTTTTGAAATCATTCTTTCCAATGAATCACTCATTTGTGTCAAAAGCCTTTGGCAAACCAAGCTCTGTGAATTTCCTTAGCTTTTCATCCACCTTCATCTTGTTTGCATCCAAATGCAAATATTCCTTTGTTTCACACATTCTCAAACACTTTTCAATGATAGGTGACAATGTCATTGTTGTAGCAAGCCGATTAGTAATCCCTTTCTATTTCAAAACATTGTCATTGGCTTTGTAGACTGTTTGTTGAATTTGATTTGTAGATTTCTCTAATTCCAACACATTTTTGTTGTTCGGTAAATATTTGTTGAGCTTCTTATGATGTTGTTTGATAGCATCAATCAATTGAAACATGTCACACAAATGATCAATCCTTGGCATTATTTCATCCCAGATCTTTTGTTTCATATGCCTCATTGTTTCTCTAAAAAATGCAGATAACTTATTTTGACAAGACTTAATTTCATTTTTTGCTTCCATCAGCTTTGCCTCCAATCTTTCATTTCTTTTTGTCTCCTTCTCCAATTTTTGTTCCCACTGTGCATTTCCATTCGCAATGCTTAGTCTTATTTTTTTTGAAGTGGATTTTCCCTCATCATATTTCTTGTTGCTCTCATCTAGCCTTTGCTCTAGTTCATTCACTTCAGTCTCGTACTGCTTATCCTCTTTGCTTGTTGATGCAAAGGAAGACTTTTTTATTCTTTTTTGTAATTCATTGCTCTTGTTATCTGCTGCTTTCCTCTTTGCTTTCTCATTTGCTAGGTCTGCCTGTAACTTTTCAATTTGAGCCTGCAACCTTTTTTACTCTCTATCTTGCTTTAGCAATGATGTGTACACCAATTCATTATTCTTCTTTGATACATTAATTTTGTTAGTATTTTTGAGTCCATAAAAATCCAATTGAATATTGTTCACCCAGAATTCAGATCGAGCCATCTGATTTGCTGGTTTTTTTTGAATTGTGGGTACAAGAATTATGTACTCCATGATTTAATTATTTGTGTCAAATGTGGGTAATACCATGGTTGTTGCAGGCTCTGAAGTTACAACAAGCACACTCTCCATCAGTTACTTATTTTCTTTTTTATTCAAGTCTGATTTCTTTTTAAACTCTTCAATATAATCAAAACCTAGGGAGGCAGGAACAATGGAATGCTTGAATGGAGAAGGAATAAGAGTACTTGCAATTGCTAATGATGTCATAGCTAGACTAAATGGCAATGGGGAGTGCCTGAAAATAACTCCTTTGTGGTGGATCCACTAGTAGTGTGACTTGGACTTGTCAAAATCCTTTGCCTCTTTTGTATGCCTTGATCACGTGGTGTTTCTGTGGTATATTGTATTGTTGTCCTCTTGTGTGTAATTTATTGTTGTAGCACATGTTGACCACTACTAGTACTACCACCCATACCATCGCCACTAGAGGCAGTGCCAATTGCACTAAGCTATCCACCATGGGCATGTCCTAGTTGTACTTGTGATTGTATCTGACCATGAGGATGAGGATTTGAAGCTCTAACAAATTGAATTATTTCGGATCTACTTGTATGCCCTTGGTCTACTTTATTAGCTCCAAGGCCAAATTTATCAACTGGTTTTCTATGGTGTACATCTATTACTGTAGGAATTCCTTGTCCTTGGGACCCCAAACCACCACCTTCATAACCCATTTTTTCAGCTATGGATGCTCCTAAGGTATA
>VDFB02096963.1:0-26543 GCA_007258455.2 Sequoia sempervirens
GACCTCGGACATGTGGATTTTGATGAATTCAAAGAGAGAGTATACGGTCAGAAAAGACTTCCCTCAGCAATAGCCCAAAGAATGATCAGAAACGGGATCTTCCAAGCAGCTGGATTCCCACCGGCCATGGATTGTGCTAAGTTAATGGTGGAATGTGCTCGCCATTATGATGCTCAAAAGAGACAGATCATCGCCCCTGACGGACGAGTCTTGGCACATTTGAATGAAGTTGTAATCCAAGAAACCTTTGGCATCCCTGAGCATTCAAGAACGGTCTATAAGACCAAAGAAGAAACCAAAATGCTATCTGACAGCAAGGCAGATTTGTGCGCCACCACAGTCAACAAGGTATGGATGGACAAGCCAAAGCCATCAATCAAGAAGATGCCCAAGAGACCTCGCCGCACGGATTTCAAGGAAGATTTTGGAGATATCGTGATGATGCTGAACAGGATCGCAGGCAATCTGCAAGGCGCCTTCTTTGAGAGATGGATGTACTATTTCATCGACGAGGTCACCTCCAGAGTCAAGATGTTTAACTGGTCGCGGATGATAAGTGATAACCTTCACGAGCAACTGATCAACCTTGAAAAGACTAAGTCTTTTCACATGAGTTCATATGTGATATATCTACTAGCCAGATCATACAGATATCCTGGATTGATCTGCAAAGGCAGAATTGGCAATGGAGAGAACGAGCTCAGGCCTTACGACTGCTATCCTCAGCTCCAATTAAAAGAAAAGACCCACTTCAGGAGGGTGCATGATGCATTTCTGATGCACATCACCAGAAAGCTCCAAGGAGGGATACATCAAAGGCTGAGCCATGAAGCAAAAAGCCTTATCAGCAAATACGGGTCTTGGTTCATCCAATTCCCGAAATTCACATATATCAGGATCCAGGGATTTACTGGAAATCCCTACAAATTGCCAATCTATCCGACTAATCGGATGATATTGCTCGAGGTTTTGAGGAAACTAGAAGATTACCAGAATATTCAAAGGCCGACCAAGAAGGCGTCCGTCACATTCCCTTTCTTCATCGGGAACATGCTAGAGTATTGCCCATCCGCCCAAGCAGCTGAGAGTGCACGGTTGGAGATCCAATGGTACCCTTTCACGGCATACAAGTCCAGGGTCAATTATGACCCACATCATAACATCCGGACAGTGGAAGGAAGAAGATATAAGCACAGAACGGAACTGGAGGATTATTGGGCAAATGCTGCCGATGAATACGAGATCAGACGGAAGATGTGGTCCAGAATGTCCGTGGATTTCATGAGGACAATCAAATTCTGTTGAGTGCCTGACCAGCTACAAGACGATGGAAACCATGTCCAGCCGCACTTTGAAGAAGGCAGACCTCTCCCTCCAGTGAAGTGGTCAGAGCCAGAGCACGCAGACCTAGCCACCCTAATGAGGCCTGTGACGAAGTATTCTCAGTGGTGGGTTGATGATCATGTTCAGGAATTGAGACAAAAGGGAATCACGCTCACATATGATCTGTTGAGCGAATCAGAGTCATATTCCTCTAATGTCGGGGCATCCCATCAAGACTTGGTTGGGATTGGAGAGAAAAGAAAAGAAATGGTGCCAAGTGCAGAACCTATTTCCAAGAAGCATAAAGGAGGACCTTCTCAGTCAGCGGCATCCAGGAATGTTGACCATTTGGTGGCTAATATAGACGACTCCTTGGTTGAGATGCTCGAACCTCTTGCAGCTCAGGAAGTGAACAATGAACCTATCCAATTAGATGATGAAGAGCCTGCATCACCAACAGGCACAGAGATTTTAGGTTCAGACAATGATATGGAAGTCAGGGATAATGACTTAGAGGAAGGAATGATTTCCGCCCTCAGAGGAGTCATGGATGTTCCAAACGAAGACGAGGTCCAAGTAGAGGATGGCATTGAACAGTCAACCATTCCAGACTGGCTATTAGAAAGAATGAAAGTTCAGGTGCCTGCTGAGGCTCAACAGGAAGAAGAGGACGATACTGCCGATTTCTTGGCAAGATTAGAACAAGTTGCTACCAAGAAGCCCGCCAAAAAGTTTTCCACCATCCAGAGGAATGAGACAGGCCACCGTTCCGTGCACATTGCAGTACCTACAGTGGACAAACCAATGGACGAAATCACTCCGCAGGAGTATGCTATCACCACTGTTGACCTTGGTCCGACATCAAAAGGTCAGGAAGTAGAAGAGTTAGATAATTCCGTCTCGACCATTAAAGCGAGACTGGAAAAGGAAGTGACCAAGAAGAAGGAATATAAGAATGAGGTCAAACGTCTCAAAGAATATATCCAGCATTTGACCCAGCCGCTAGATCAAGGCAATGCAACTGTTCCTCCTCTCCTCAATTCATCACAGGAGATGACTCAGGAAGTTGAGCATGGAATGGTGACAGCCAGGGAAGCGCAAGACTGGATGGCATGTGAAGGCATGGAGGCTGCCTTGTTCATGGAGAGGTTGGCGCTTGCTTATGGACGAACCTCTTCGTTTCTTTCTAGGTTGATGGATATGGCAGAGACATGGGATGGTATCCCGGATATGCAAGAAAGGCTTATTCCGAGCCTTAGGATTTTGAAGAGCACTCCGAGGGAGGAGTTAGTTGATAAAAGGGTGATCGTTGCAGGGGCAGCATATGATTTTCATCACTGGTTTTGGGCAGTGACAATAAGAGAAGTATTGGAGAAGGCGAGAATCGATGGGCTTGGAATTGAAGAACAGGTCAGGAAAATCCAGGAGAAGATGTGCATGATAACTACAGATGTGTTCGACCGTGAAGTCATCCGGGAGAACGACATGCAGTTCAAGAAACTTTCTTCCCGACCGCTGGACCATTTTCGAAGCAGGACTTTGCGAGAGTGGCAAGACTCTCATCCATTCGGAAAGATTTTGAGAAGCAGGAGACAGATTGGGAAGGTACCTTTGCCAGATGCGCCGAGAAGTTGGACGGACTAGAATTCCGAATCAGCATGTTACCTCCTGTCACGATGGACGAAGTCATTGCCGTAGTGTCCAGATTCGCCAAGCACAATGCCACTCAAATGGATAAGGACGCCTCTCCTTGATTATAGCTGGAACTGCCCCTTTTCTGATAGTTTTCTGATGGTTAACTCTTGTTATTTTGGGAAACCCTAATTAGGGTTTGGTTGTAACAATCTGGGCCGTTAATCTTGTTTAAGTCTCGGCCGTCTATTTCATTTTTGGAGCTCTATATAAACTAGTGCTCTCTCATTTTCATTTTGTGTGGAGACTTGTTATGTATATTGTCGCATTGAGACTATTTTGAATGATAAAAGCTCTTGAGCATGATTTGCCTTGAATCACTTCTTATTGTTGAATAGTAAGCGAGGTTACATATTATCTTCCACCATAGATTAGAATTAAAGTTAGCTTAGATAGAATTTGCTTTGAAAAGTTGTTAATTGAATGAAAGATTGATCGTATTGACTCATTGGTGAAGTGTAGCTCATACTTTCTTCGGATGGATGATTTTCATCCGATGCGTAAAGTTAGCCTGAGCTCCTAAGTGTGGAAGCCCAACTTCAACCTTACCCAAGGTTTGAATATCATTCTCACAACCCCTTTGAAGATCACACCCATTTTGCGTATGTTGTCCAACAGGAGGCGAAACAAAATGTGGTTTATTTCGCTTCACCAAGTCCTTACTGTCTCTTGATTTCTTAGGCTTAGATTAGACTCTCTGAACCCTATTATTTTTGCCATTTTTTTTGAGATCCACTGAAAGTCTCAACTAAGAGTCATCAACGATACATTTCCTAAGTCCTGAATTTGCAAAGATATTCTTGCGTAAGTCCCCTTGTTCATTACCAGCAAATCACAACGACCACTGAACTTATCCACACGTCGAGACCCGACTAAAGAAACCTTGGAATCGCCTACGCGGTGGTTTTTCAAGAGAGGATAGAGTGTCTTTGGACATTTTTATTCTGAATGTTTGGTGGATGATAAAACACTCATCAACAGGTAGTAGGGTAATGTTCACCATCGGTAGGAAACCCTATAACTTCTATAATCCTCTCTTCAGTAGCTATCACCTCCAACCCTTTTACCATGGCCTTTCCTTCAGATAATGTCTACACAAATTCCAATGCAACATCTTCATTATAGCCATTCAGCTTCAAGAAATAGTCTAACCACCCATAATTTATGAATTTGGCCTGGTAAGGTGCATCCTGTAGCACATCATGAACTATGGGTTCATTTTGAATTAACCCACCTCCCATTACTCAGCTGTCTACAATTAACCAAGCACTCTGCAAGGTTTCCCTTCCTACAATCTTTATCTGGAAGCCAAATTTCTCCTTCCCGCAACACTGTTGAATTCCCAATGCCAATGCCATATGAATTTTACCTTTTTGGTGAATTTGGATTATGAAAGAGGCAATAAAGGTAGTAAAGGATAATAAATGAAGGATACAATCAAGAAAAATGGTGGTGGTTGATGTCATTTCACACATGCGAGCCGTCATCTCACTCAGGATTCAAATTAGCTCAATTTAAATTTTTCTGACATGGACCAACATGGAATGACACGTGGATATTTTATTCACACTCCCCCCAACCTAAATTTGAGCATGTGTCCTCACACGTGAGCTAGTAATGACAATTTGATAGGGGAAGGTAATAATTACATGCTATGGAGAACATCTACATTAATGGGTCCTACAAAATCCAATCCCCATTTATCAAATGGAGTGATTACTACCTGGGGGTGAAGGGGCATCTCATCATATTTGGTTGGTCGGCCCATCCTCTAGCATCTATCACACTTGTATATTTCCTTGCATCCTTGTGTAGTGTGGGCCAGTAATATCCTATGTTCAAAATCTTCATTATTGTCCTCTTGGATGAAAAATGCCCTCCACAGGGTTCATTTTGACATGCATGTAATATATCATATGTCTCATCTCCCTCACACATATCCTCATGACATGGTCTAGTCTAGTGTAGAACAAGCATCTTACAATCCATGAGAAAGGAAATTTTTTCTCAATGAGCTCCCTTCTCTCTTTTGGAGAGAAATGAGGAGGAACTCTCCCTATGACCAGATAATTAGCTATGTTAGCATACTAGTGTGTATGCACATTGATGGAAAATAAATGTTCATCAGGGAAAGAGTCATTAATGACTTAGTTATCCTCTGATGTAGTCAACCTTTAAAGAAATTCTACAACAACATTGGCCTTCGCTAGTTTATCAACAATGGTTATGTCAAACTCTTGCATTAGCAACAACCATCTTGCTATCCTACTTGAGGTCAGAGGCTTATTCATGAGGTACCAAATGGCTGCATGGTCTGTGTTCACAAAGATCCGGTAGCCTATTATATAGTGCCTAAATTTTTTTAGGGCATAGAACACTACCAACATTTCTTTTTTTGTCACTATATAGTTGAATTCAACTCCTTGCAATTTTTTGCTAACAAAATAAATAGCATTCTCAATTGCTCCTTTTTGTCCTAAGACTGCTCCTATAGAATAGTTTGATGCACTATATGCATAGTCCTATAGCAGTGATGCCAAAAATGTTGGCCTCCTACAATGATTTAAAAACTAATCCCTTAAAGCTCTGATTCAGAGATTGGACATCTAATCTGAATAGCTAGCTTAATAATTATCAAGGTGCATTTAACTTGTCAACCCAGGGATGCAAACTTGAAATGGGTTAGCACAGTATGTTCACTAGGAATCCATAGTAGCCATATTCATTATATAGCTAAGAAAGACATAATGTTGAAAGTAAATTGCCTAGAAAGAAGTAACATAAGTGTTGAACATCAACCAACAACTATACTAAGCTGGAATGCATGACACAAATGAAAATCTGGGTAAACACATAGGAAACTACTTTGTCTACTTTGGTTGTAGGAACAGTCATAGAATGGAATTCTAGTGGCTACAGGAACAGACAGTTTCCAGATTCGTAACTATTTGCATAGAAAAGTAACAGCTAAGCTAAAGGATGGAATGCTCACCAAGTGGGCCCCGTTGAATGAGTATCCCATAAGACAAATGTAAACTCAGATGCACGAACTTATAACTTCATTTTATTCATTGGAAAGAATGAGTACAATAGAGCAACATAACTATATTACTAAAAACTAAGAATGCAGGTACAACATAATATTAATCAACCTCCCGAGAAGGAGTATTCGAGTCTTATTTATAGGAGGAAAAACTACTAACTAACTACCTATCAAGGTGGTCAACTCCAATAGATTAGGAGGATGACACTTTAGGGAAAGCAAAGAAAGTGGAAAGGAGGTTATGCATGCATGGAATCTGGTCAAGCAAGTTTTCCTTAATGCAGATCTAGCATAGCAATAGCTCCTATATTTTCTCAACAAACTATTATGACCATTTACAAGGCAGTTACAATATTTGATTTGAACAAGGAATCTCCCTCCATTGAGAGTCTTCCCTCCATTGACCTTTATGACAAATGACCAGCTGGCAGAATCTTCCTCAATTTTGTAGGCTCTAATTATATCTACAAGGCAACATTAGTACGCACAACAATTACATATCTATAACTATCTTAACATAGCATTCATTAATCCACATGTAAAATAAACATAGTTCATATAGCATGTCAATGTCATTTAAAGGTTACAAAAATAAGCTTATTCCCAATGTCTATAGTTTTGATGAAATAACATGGAAATGTCAGCATCCAAGTATCAAGGTCTATGACTATATCAATGGATTTATTTTTGGATTAGATTCAAATTATCAAATCAATGAATGAAAATAAAACCCAAAGTAATTACAAAGAACAAAGGAAGCAAATGTAAATGAAACACGTATACCAAATAGTTGTTGCAGCTTCCATGATTCACCTTTGTAACACCTCCTTACTTGTTGGTTGACGTGTTGCCCTTAGATTTGACGAGCGAGCAATCTGCAAATAAATTTCTATGTCCTACACCAAGCTTTGAAGGATTTGCACAAATGCCTAATGCCTATGCCTAAATGACTATGATAAAAATGACTCTGAAATGCCAAATTAATCTAAGTATTAATATGCCTAAATAATGCAATCTATGTGCGTAATGTAGAAATGAGAGCAAAATAGCATTTTATAGAAAATGTCATTTTGAATGGACGGACGAGATTGATTTTTGACAAAGACCTAAAATCAGCGGACAAGATTTAATTTGACAATCCCTAATTAGGGTTAGGGCAAAATCCTTAAGTGAGCGGTCAAGATGTCATCTGAGAAAATCAAATCGGCAGTGGAGAATAAATGAAATAATTAATTTAGAAAATAAAGATTTTCGAAAATCAAGAGGATAAAGACTGGCTGATTTGTGAGATTCGAAAAATCAAGAAGATAAGAGTCAAACTGAAGATCAGATTTGGAAAATCAAGAATCTGCCTGATTACTTGAATTTTAGAAGATTAGTTACCATTTTGAATTAAATTAATTCAAAATATGGATTTTATGAGATAATAAATAATCTTTTTCAGATTATTTACCAAAATGGACTGACAGTTAAGAATGTGATGACATTTTAAATAATTTAATTTATTTAAAATGAGAGGAATATTAATTTTGACAATTAAATAATTAAATATAATTATTTAATTTAGAAGATAATGACTGATAATTAAATAAATTAATCAATTTATTTAATTGTGATAGTGACATATTAAATAAATAAATGAAATTCATTTATTTAATAGCGAGGAAGAATTAATGAATAAAGATAATTAAACAAATTTAGAAATTTATTTAATTAGAGGAAGACTTAGACAATTAATGATGTATTTAATAAATAAATAAAATTTATTTATTTAATAATCATGAAGAATAAGGACATGAATTAATTAAATAATTATGAATTATTTAATCAATAGTCGAATGTGGACCAAGGAAATAATTAAATGTCACAATTATGTTAGGACGAAAGTGGATAAAAATGGAGCTTGCAGGCCTAGGTCATTTTTAGGTGTCTACATTTGCCCCTCTTTGTCATAATGTCGCTTGTCGCGTTGTGACAAAGAAAATAAGTCAAAAATATGCCCCAATGCAAAATAAGATGAGGAAGAATGACAAGGAGGGTTGTGGTATGCCCCCTCGAGAGAATAGATAGGTTCCAAGAACATGGGTGTGTTCTCGAAAATTAATGAGAAGACTAGAATATGAAGAGACAAAGATATGGATGATGATATGGATGCAATTCCTATATGAGATGAGTGAGAGAAGATGACAAGACTAAAGAAGATGCATGTTAGTTCCTAGACCAAATCCTTCAAAACATTGCCATAGGACTTTAATATTTATTGCTCTTAATCATCATTGGGTGGTAAAATGACACAAATAGACAACAAACACCATGATATGACATAGACCAAGGTGTGCAAGGTCATCCATTTGAAAAACAGACAGTCACAGACAAGGAATTTCCTAACTCATCTAAGGGCGAAGTTTCCCCAGTCTTTTTGTCAAGACAATCCACAAACAATAGTCAAAGAAAATAAAATAGGCCAAGAGCGTCGCACCTCTAAATCCTTCATGGGACATCCTTGAGGTAGCTAGTAACATGACAAAAAGATAAGACGTAAAAATATAAGACAAAAATAGCCAAGATAGTCAAAAGATAAGACAAGTTAGACCAGAAAGATAACAACCATTTTATTTTGTTTGCCAATGTTTGTTTGCCAAAGATTGATTTCTTGTCAGTTTGATAGTTTTGACAGTTTAAGAGTTTTGCCAATTTGATGGTGTTGACAGTTTGACGGAGCCTATTGTCTGGAAGGACACATCCTAAAAAAGGCAGAGGACATTTT
This sequence comes from Sequoia sempervirens, assembly GCA_007258455.2. Classification (NCBI taxonomy): domain Eukaryota; kingdom Viridiplantae; phylum Streptophyta; class Pinopsida; order Cupressales; family Cupressaceae; genus Sequoia; species Sequoia sempervirens. Next base: position 8,826 of record VDFB02096963.1, read on the forward strand.
GATGAGGTCCAAATCCAAGGACACATCTTGAAGAGGACCAAAGAGTGACAAGACTGACATTGTTTTGACTAATATGTTTTGGCAAGCTGACTTATGTTGACTGTATGATTGATTGGACTATGCTATCTGATTTTGACCAATTTTGACATTGACATTTCGAATGACTGTCTTGTGTTTGATTTTGACTATGTCTGACTTATTTGACCGATGTGACGATTGTGACAAATGCCATGATTTTATTTGGACCAACCTAAAAGGATTGACCTAATGTCTCAGGGACTCATCAACTGATGGCCTTGCCTACGTAGCAAATGTGCAGAGACAACATAGTTTGACAATGACATGGACTGACTGATTGACGTGACCGACGTGACAAGATGTGACTGACTTTGACATCATTTTTAGGATTTTAACATTGATTTGGATGTTTTTTTGCTTTTCTTTAAGACTTTTTATGATTTTTAGGTCTTTTTCCAGGACATTTAATAGTTTGATCCATCTTTCTTTGGGATCCATTTTAATTTCATTTGTCCACTTGTCCTTTTGTTTGATTCAATGGCCTTTGACATTTGATTTTGATCTTTTGACTTGTAAGACTTTTATTTTTGTTGGTTCCAAAGGGAAGGTTTATTCATGATAGAATGACGGTTTATGGTGTGGGTGGACGGGGTGTTGGCAGCAATCTTATGACAAGGATTTCTCATGGACTCCATTTTGATGTTTGTATCTACAAAGTTGCCCCCAGTATCGAGGAGGTACCGCTGACATCATTTGATTTACTAACTAGGAATAGCCAAGACCTTGATGTCTGTAATTTTCCTGAAGCTGTATTGGTTCTAGAATGCCTTGCTCATGTATGCCTAGTCCTTTGCCTTGATATTGCATGCTTTGAAAGATTTTGTTTGCGATGGGGTATTTATTGTTTTGAAAGCAAGATGCTAACCCATCATGATGTCTATGGACACTATCACTTGTAATATTTTCATCTGCAAGAAAGCCTACTCTGACAAAGATAGATGACCCTAGTTGATAAATTGTCTTAGCTTCATTTTCATATTGGACATATTCCTACTGATATCTTTGGCTGATCATGTGACATGTCAGGTTTAGATGATTCTATTGGTGCTTCCAAGGCAATGTTGAAGCCATCATTATGTTTAGTGTCATAGAGTCCAATGATTTTAGCTATAACTTGATCATATGCAAGCATGTCCCTAGTGGAAGATAATTTGTTCGGAGGAATATCGTCTATGTGTCCCATGAAGGAAAGTGTCTCATCATGGGAAGTGTCAATAGTCGAGGCCTTGTATAGGGTCAACAAGTGTTTGATCATGAATGGTGTAAAGGTCAAGGAGTGGATCATTTTGGACTTCTTGGTCAACAATAGGGTCTTGGTCAAAGATGGGGTTGTCGTAGATGATATAATCAGAAATGGAATTTTTGTTAAGGATAGGTGTGTTTTGGATGTCATGATTATTTTGAAGGACATCTTGAATGGAATTTGAGATAGGGTCATGGGATGGACTACCTTGTTCTTGACATGAGGGTGACATTATAAGGTCATGCTTTGGACTTTCATTTTGACATGTATCCTCAAGTTTATTAAATGGGATTTGACTTTGGACTATGATAGAATTTTCATGACTAGATGTGGCTTGTGAGGGGGTGACTTGAAAAGGATTAATGACCAAAGGACTAGGAATAGGATGTGGGAACTTGGACTGGACTAGTATATGAAGGACTAGGATATGACATGGGTACTTGCATTGGACTAGTATGTGAAGGACTAGGGTATGACGTGGAGACTTGGACCGGATATGACATGGAGTCTTGGACTGGAGTAGGATGTGACGTCATATGATGTGACATGGGGACTTCGACTATATTAGTTGGTAATGACATAGGATATTACATAGGGACTTGGACTGGATTGGAGTAAGGTTGACTAAAATGGGACGTGGAGACTTGGGCCAAATTGATATGGTATGATGTGGGGATGTGACATGTGTTGGTAGATAGTTGATAAGGCATGTAGACTTGGACGGGATTGATAGGTGAAGGGTCAGAATATGATGTGGAGGTTTGGAATGGACTAGTTGATAGTTGGCTTCCTTTATCAAAGTTAGGATAAGGGTGAGTAATGGATGTTTGTTGTGGACTAATGTCATGAATGGTATTAAGTGAATTTTGGTAGTGAGGGTAGATGGACGGAGGACTAGGACTCATGGATTGTTGGTACGAAGGACATTGATTGTCGGTTTGGAGGAATTGTCTCCTAATGTCTAAGGCTTGTTGGTATTAACCTCTATAGAGTAATTGGTATTCAACTTTACTAGCAAGCCTATCAATATGTTGGTGAAGGGAAGACAAGGTGGTGGATGTCATGATGTTAAATGCAAAGTGATAATGACATTTGTCCAAGGGAAATGACTAATGCAAGGTGATAAAATTGTCAAGAAAGGATGCCAAATGCCAAGATGACAATGAAGATGTTGACTAAGGAAAATGATCAATGCCAAGTCTAGATGCCAAATGAGGACTATGATGGACAATGCCAAGTCTAAGTTCAAAATGAGGACTGAGATTGTGTTTTGATGTTTTGTTGAAAAGTCTGAGTTGTCTAAGGTCAATTGTTTTTGTCAAAATTTGTGAATGTTGTGTATAATGTTTGAAAATCTAGAAAACACTTGACAAGCACAATGTTTTAGTGTAAGCAAGCACACATAAGAAAAGTACAATCCTAGGTTAGGCCAGGACAATATTCGCTAGATTCCACGTGGGTTTCCCCAATCGCATATCTGTAGCGTGTGAATTCAGAAGCTTGGTTGCACGGGCTCCCCCTTACAGTGCACTCTCTTCTCAGGCCAACCAAGCTTCCAACCCCCATGAAACTCCCATGGTAGATTGATCACCTCTACTACAAACTGCGAAAGTGTGGATGCCTTCACACTGACCGGTGTTGCGCTAGCAAATAGAAGGTTTTTGGCTTACTACACAAAAGTGTTTAATTCGGGACCTCCATTCGAGTGGCCATACATGGGGAAAGATATTAATCACCAATTAGGTGGCACTCCAGCCTGAAGAAGTTAAGCTCAATAGGGTTTAAGGGATTACTACTTTGTCTGTATGACACATCCGCACTCGTAATCTTAGGTTTTCCCTTAAGACTCACATTTATATACTGGTCGGGGGTAGCTTGGCCTTAGCTCCATTGCCGGTTTGAGTCATGTTGGGGTGATGAAATCCCCAGGTAGGCCCAATTTCTAGAGTTAGTAACCATTTCTCTTACACCCAAGATCGCCCGAAAGCGCAAGAGGAGAGGATACTCCGATATACCAAGTCATGAAGGTAATGATAGATAAAAACGGGTTTGGTTTTCTGATCACTGAGTTTTCACAAGGTGAAAGCATACTCACCTACCATTTTGCAAACATACTCAGACATAGTAGAAATACAAGTTCATTTTAATTGCAGCAAAGGAAATGTTTATTATACTAAAAAAAAAAAGACAAACACATTGTTTTGATGTTTAGTCTTTGACGTTCGAACCTGCAAGACCACCCATTAGTAGTTTGATAATGATCTTCGACTATTGATCTACAAAAAAATAGTTAGATGCATCCTTTTTTTTCTACTTGATCCAATGTGTCCTTTGAAGTGTTTATTTTCTGCACATGCACAAAACCAACAACAAACCCTAACAAGATAATCGATCACTACTATTAGAGGGTTAGCTAGTCGAGACAAATCTGATTTTTAGAAATTTTTTTGATAGTAAAATGAAAACTACAGAGAATAAAGCCTATCTAAAATCTCAAGAGGTTTCCAAAAATGTAAATAAATCAGAAAAATTTGCTGTTTTACACCTGAAATTATTTTTTTATGAAAAATCATAAAAAAATTATTAAAAATACAAAACAGCTCCAAAAATTATGATTTTTGGATTGAAGTTTTCTAATGTCATCCTAAATTTGCAAAAAAACTTTTGTGAGCAGATCTACAATCTTGTGTGAGATATAAGTAAATCTATTTTAAGACCCAATTTGAAAAGATCTGTTGTTTGACCAACAATTTCGCATCTAAATTTAAAATATAAAGAATAGACCCCTATTAAAATTTAGAGAGATTTCTAGAAATGTAAACATATCTAAAAATTTTGATTATTTTCTCCCAAAATTAATTTTTTTATGAAAACCAAAAAAAAAATAATAAAAAATAAAAAACAGATCCAAAAATTCTGATTTTTGGAATGAAAGCGTGTGATGTTGTTCCTAATCTGCAAAAAGAATTTTGTGAGAAAATATGTAGCCGTTTGAAAGTTATGGTCAAATCATTGAAACAATACGGCTTTATCCATAATGATGCCAAACCTGCAACAAAAAGCAAACAAAACCTGCAACAAAAGAATCAAACTCCAAGATTTCTCAAAATGTGTTAAAACATGTCGTGTTCACCAAATGTATCAATGGATTTATTTTTGGATTAGATTCAAATTATCAAATAAATGAATGACAATAAACCCCAAAGTAATTACAAAGAACAAAGGAAGCAAACGTAAATGAAACAAGTATACCAAATAGTTGTTGCAGTTTCCATGATTCACCTTTGTAACACCTCCTTGCTTGCTGGTTGATGTGTTGCCCTCAGATTTGACGAGCGAGCAATCTGTATATAAATGTCTATGTCCTACACCAAGCTTTGAAGGATTTGCACAAATGCCTAATGCCTATGCCTAAATGACTATGATAAAAATGACTTTGAAATGCCAAATTAATCTAAGTATTAATATGCCTAAATATTGTAATCTATGTGCGTAATGTAGAAATGAGAGCAAAATAGCATTTTATAGAAAATGTCATTTTGAATGGACGGACGAGATTGATTTTTGACAAAGACCTAAAATCAGCGGACAAGATTTAATTTGACAATCCCTAATCAAGGTTAGGGAAAAATTCTTAAGTGAGTGGTCAAGATGCCATCTGAGAAAATCAAATCAGCGGTGGAGAATAAATGAAATAATTAATTTAGAAAATAAATATTTTTGAAAATCAAGAGGATAAAGACTGCCTGATTTGTGAGATTCGAAAAATCAAGAAGATAAGAGTTGAACTGAAGATCAGATTTGGAAAATCAAGAATCTGCCTGATTACTTGATTTTTAGAAGATTAGTTACCATTTTGAGTTAAATTAATTCAAAATATAGATTTTATGAGATAATAAATAATCTTTTTCAGATTATTTACCAAAATGGACTGACAGTTAAGAATGTGATGACATTTTAAATAATTTAATTTATTTAAAATGAGAGGAATATTAATTTTGACAATTAAATAATTAAATATAATTATTTAATTTAGAAGATAATGGCTGATAGTTAAATAAATTAATCAATTTATTTAATTGTGACAATTAGTGACATATTAAATAAATAAATGAAATTGATTTATTTAATAATCAGGAAGAATTAATGAATAAAGATAATTAAACAAATTTAGAAATTTATTTAATTAGAGGAAGACTTAGACAATTAATGACGTATTTAATAAATAAATAAAATTTATTTATTTAATAATCATGAAGAATAAAGGACATGAATTAATTAAATAATTATGAATTATTTAATCAATAGTCGAATGTGGACCAAGGAAATAATTAAATGTCACAATTATGCTAGGACGAAAGTGGATAAAAATGGAGCTTGCAGGCCTAGGTCATTTTTAGGTGTCTACAATGACAACTACAACAAATGGATAATAAATTCTATCAAAATTGAGCCATAAATTGGACTCATCAGTTGTGATGACACTTTTTAGGAACAAACTAATGGACAAGATGTAGTAGATGGAAGGACAAAGAGTTGGGATAGTGATTGTGACATATTAGGGCATGAAGGAGCAAATTCACAGAGAAAAGACAAAGTGGAAACAGGTTGGCATAGACCAACTAAAACCAAAGGTGAAGATGAAATTTATTTCAAGGAGTAGGGCATAGAATACCACAAGGAGGAGCGTTTACTGATGAAGGCTTGTTGCTACATTCAATCCAAGAGGACTTGGAGTTTTCATTTGACTGGGAGAATGGTCCAGGTGCACCCTTGCACGAACATGGAATTATCTCATTTATTCTCCACTGCCGATTCGATCTTCTTAGATGACATCTCGACCACTCAATGATTTTTCCCTAATCCTGATTAGGGATTGTCAGATTAAATCTTGTCCTCTGATTTTAGGTCTCTGTGAAAAGCTGATCTCGTCCATCCATTCAAAATGACATTTTCTATAAAATACCATTTTTCTCTCATTTTTAGATTACACACTGACATACTTAGAGATTTTATAGACATTGCAACATTTATTATCTTATTCCACTTAGTCTTGGCATATTTAGGCATAGGAATTTTGATCATATTGTTATAGGCATAGGCATTTAGATTCAAATCCTTCAAAGCTTGTGTAGGACTTCATCAAAGATTGCTCGCATGTTCGATCTGAGGGCAACGCGTCAATCAGCAAGTTAGAAGGTGTTACAAAAGTGAATCATGGAGGTCTCGGTAATTAGCTGGTATAATTATTTTGTTTATGTTTACTTCCATTGTATTTTGTAATTTCTTTGGGTTTCTTAATTTGTATTGATGTGCTAACCTCTAATCTACCTAAATTTAACCCTTAGTTACAAGTTGTGACTCAGAAAATAACAGATGTGTAAGTATTTTCAAATGTGTCATTTTCAATATCAAATGCAGTCAAGTAAGTCAATTGTGTCATTTGCAATATCAAATGTGGTCTAGTATTTTAGTTGTGTCGTTTCATCAAGCACCTGTGTCTTTGAATGTCAATTGCATCATTTTGTCAAACAGATGCATCATTCCATACAAAAACCTGCAAAAATTGAATAAAAGTCTATGAATACGCGAAGATGGTGTCTTCATGTTAGGTTCACCAAATGTAACATCTAGGAAATACAAATGAAAGGTTAAAAAACACACAAAAATCAATGCGATCTAAGATCTAAATGCAATCTAAGTTAAACAATAGAGAACAAAGGAAAGCTAAAATATAAATAAACTGAACAATCTCACCCAATATCTACATAATTCCATGTATAACCTCGATTTCCCTCATATTTCTCTTGTGCAAGTATAGCCTATGATAGTGATTTAGCAAAACATCAAAGATTCAAATAATAGATATGCTTCCAAAAGTCATAAGATTTCGGGAGAGATTGAAATGATCAAGGAAAAATCAATTTATAGAAAATTGATCATTTGAATGGCAGGCCAAGATCGAAAGATCGACGGATGGTTGAGATTAAAAGATTAGACATGCATTATGATAATTGTTAGTAGTGACAATGTGAGTGATACAAATTAGAAATAGAAATAAAGATTAAATAAATGATTTAATCTTCGAGTTTGGTATTCGAAAACAGAAGAATAGTCTTTGTATGACAAAGATAAATATAGGATTAAAGCAATGCTCTGTTCGAACGCACGCACACAATTTAATTAATTAAACAAAGATATTTAATTAATATGCATGTACATGCAAACAAGTTAGAACTAGATGAGTAAATGATATGACAAAGAGATTACTCGTGAAAGTAACTCAGAGATTAAATCAAGAGTTAACTGACCGATTTAAATAGATCTCGAGTCGAGTCAAAGTGAATACTTAAATAACTTGCACAATTATCTAAATATAGAAGAATGAGTTAAAGTAGATTTTTACGAATTAAATGATTTATTTAATTCGAGATTTGATATTTGAAGAATAATTAATTAAATAAGATTTATTTAATTAAGTGATGAAGAATTTTAAATGAATAATTAAATAAATAAAGATTTTATTCAATTATAGTTGACATATGATCAAGGGTAAATTAAATAAGAATTTATTTAATTTGAAAAGAAGGACAAGGTTAATTAGTAACATAATTAAATAAAAAACGTTTATTTAATTAATCAGATAGAATAAAGAAAAGTGTGAATTAATTAAATAATTAAAATTATTTAATTAATAGATGAAATGAAGACTTTAGAAAATAATTAAATAATTGACATTATTTAATCATAACCATGGAAATACGAATTATGAAGAAATATTGAAATTTTAGGCTTAGACCAGATTTTAGTGTCTACAGGTTTCAATCATGTGACCACATGTATAAGGAAAATTATTGAGTTTGACTAAATGAAAATGTCTGGTATCAAGAAGGGCACATCCTGTATAAGACATAAGTTTCTAGTTTGATGATTTGGCTATTGGTTTGGTTGTTTTGACATTTTTGTGATTTGACTGAGTGACTTTGTTGACCTGTTTGTCTTGTTGATGAATGACTTGCTTAATTTTTCGATGATTGTTTGTGTCTAAATTGACAATGTTTGATTTATTATGACTAACATGACAAACCCTAAAGGACTGACCTAGGTGGCCTCGAGGGCTTATCGATAGATGGCCTTGCCTATGTAACAATGCGTAGAGACCTCGTAGTTTTACATGACATGACCTTGTTTTATTGACAAAGGACTGAGTCATTATTTTGATGTAGGAGCATCCTTGATTCTTGGCAATCTTGCATCAACCAAAAAATACTTTCTTTCAATTTTTTTTCTTGTTCAGTTCTTGTTTAGTTCATGATGGTGGATTCATCATATTTGCTCACCAAACCCTGGGGATCTTTGTTTACATCATGGACATGTTCATTTTCCTTATTCCAATATTTGAGCTCAATTGGATCTTTTTCCGGCAAGTTATTGCTTCCAGATTTGATGGAAGTTTCTTGAACCAACACTAGAATAATTTTCAAACCTAATGGCTAGTTTGATCTCGTGGATCTTTCATGTAGCTTGTGGATCTCAACAGTATGATTCAAATTGTTCCATGGAGTTCTCCCCTACCTTAAATTAGGTCCACACTTCATCCTATGCACCTGTTAAGGAGACATTCAAATTTGAGGCTAACCTATTCATTCACACGTTACATTTTCTTTCATTAGATATTGTAACAATCTTTGGCCGATGCAGATGATTCTTGGTGCAGGAGAACCTATTTGATCACATGCCTCCATGAATCCATATTGATTTATTTGTTCCATTTTTATGTTTTGAGATTTTAATAAGCCCAAGAGGCCACCTTTGTGGTGTTATAGGTCATAGGATGTTGTTCATTTCTCATATATTGTAAAAATTGTCAAAAGTGCAAAACTAGGTAGATAAAATGTCATTAAGGTGTTTTGTCAACACACTAATCAAAAGGTGGTTGAAAATAGTTGGTTTGGGTTGAAAATGTATAAATAAACCCTCCAAAACTCGAATTGGGGGTTGGAGACATTATTTTTGAAGTTAAATGAATGGAAACCTCAAGTTTGGTATGCATTTTCTGATTTTTACATTGTTATCAGATTGAAGTTGTGATTTGTACGGCCTAGTATGGACTCAAATGATAGAGTATCATGTATTGATGGAAAGATCTCTGTTTCTAGTTTCCAATTCTTTTTGTCTCAGTGAATTTTATCAAGTTTTGTGGAAGATATGGTTATTTTGGTGAGACTACCTTTTCTAACAATATTGTGCAGAATTTACAGTCTAAAGAAGTGTGATAGTACGGAATTTAAAGTCTATATTTTGGACCTAAAACCAATTGGATTTTGTTTCCATGTGAATCTACTTTCATTTTCTTCAACTCTCATAAAAATTAATTAAGAATTGAATAAGTTATGAACATTTTTGTGAGGGCAGGTCTGAACCCTACTTAGGGTTTGCAGTTTTGGGAAAAATACAATAACTTTTATTTCAACCATTGGATCTTCATAAGAATTAGAGGAAAAGACTATAACTGTGTTTTCTTCAATATCACTAGATGGATTGGCTTCATTATTTGTTTTGTAGAAGTTATTAATGATTGATCATGGCAATAAATTGTGGGCTGCCATAGTTATGTTTCTAATGTGATATACAATGTTTAATAACATGTGTTATACAAAGATTGTTTTGGATTATTATTGAAGGTTTGTGAGATGTGTTGTGAATCCTCATAGCTATGCATCAATTCTAGATCTCAAGATGTGATATAAATCATTGTAATAGATCATTATAAAGTCAGTTAGAGAGAGAATAGATTTGGGATGTTATATTTTAGCTCGCATTAAGGAGCATATAGGAATATTGTAATTGAGCATGTTGTAATAGGCCTCTGAGCCGAATCTGTAAGCCTGAATGTTGCCAACTGAATGTAACTGATATTTTTGTTAATGAGAAAGTTCTAATTTGCATTTGCCTCCAATTTTTGTGTTGCTTCTATTGTGTTATTCTTGTTGCATGGTCCAGATTGTTCTATTTGAGGACCCTCCTACAGTGGCTACGCCAGATTGGTATCAAAGCGATATTTGTTCCTTAAGAGATTGCCAGATTTTGTAGAGTCCTATTAAAGATTTGTTGTAGGGTGGTGGATTGAGGATCCAACCTATAGCTGCAAAGGACTTGTTTAAAGATGACAGGAAGAATAAATGGTAGAGGAAATGGAGCGTGTGGAAATGTAGACCTAGCTATGATGGAGATGTTAAGAGGAATTGTTTCCAGACTAGATGTAGTTGAAATGACCTAGAGGAGAGGTTGACTAGTTGATGATGTGAGTGATGAAGAGGTAGAAGTACAGGAAGAAAGGGGAAGAGAAGATCCACCTGGCCTTGATCAGGGAGAAGAGAGGTTCATAAGAGCCCTAACTAGAGCAAATACAAAACCACATTTCAATCCACTAGATTATAATGGTAAGTTGGATGCAGATGAATTGCTAGATTGGATAACAGAGATGGAAAAGTATTTTTATTTTGAAGGTACCACTAAAGACAAGAAGGTGAAATTTTCTTGTACAAAGTTGAAAGGACACGCATCCCTTTGGTGGGAACACTTGCAAATAGATAGGAAAAGAAGAGGAAAGGAGAAGATCAAATCATGGGATTAGATGGTTAATAAGTTGAAGAAAAAGTTTATGCATGCAGACTACCAGATCAAATTTGTTCCGAAAGTTACAAAATTTGAAGTAGAAGGAATCAAGTGTGATAGAGTATAGTGAGGAGTTCTATAATTTGAATATTAGATCTAGAAATTTGGAGGATGAGATTGAGCAAGTAGCCAGATATGTGAATGGTTTGATTTCATCTATACAAGATGAAATTAGTTTGATCAAGTTCCAGAGTGTGGAAGAGGCATATCAGTGTGCCCTAAAGGTAGAGGAGAAGCTGAATAAAAGACATGAGTAGAGACAAAGAGGAAGAGGTGGAATATTTCAAAGAGGAAGAACTTTTACTGGAGGAGGAAGAGGATATTTTCCAGATCAGAAGAAAGATAAGGAAGTTAGTAAGAATGAGAATTCATACCATAGAGGTGATGGAAACTCTTACTGAAGAGGAGGATATGGTGGTTACTAGAATGAAGGTTATATAAGAGATGATAGAGGACAAGAGAAAATAACATTCAAGGGAACTTGTTATAAGTGTGGTGGAGAAGGACATAGAGAATTTGAATGCAATCAAGGAGAGACAAGTAGGAAGACAAATAACAATAGAAGAACAACCTTTGTTGAGGAGGATCATGTTGGATCATCTAACAAACTAGAAGAAGGAGAAGTTTTGGTGAATAGAAGAGTATTGTGTCAAAGTGAGTTGGAGAAGGAGCCATTACAGAAAAAGAACTTGTTCCAAACCAAATTCAGGGTAGGTGGTAAATATTGCAAGGTGATTGTTGATAGTGGAAGCTCTAAGAACTTGGTTTCTAAAGAAATGGTGACCAAATTGAAGTTAGAAAGATTGAAACACCTGGAGCCCTATCATATAGCATGGATTCAAGATGAGCATAAGATACTAGTAAGTGAACAATGTTTGGTGAAACTGAAGATAGGAAATTACCATGATGAGGTTTTGTGTGATATCATGCCTATAGATGTATGCCATGTTTTGTTGGGAAGACCTTGGCAGTTTGATAGACAGGCTATTCATGATGAAAAGAAGAACACATATACCATTGTTGCTAATGGGGTGAAGCATACTTTGTTGTCATTGGAAGATGTTCCTAAAGTTGAGATTTGTATGAATGCTAGAGTTTGTTTGGTTGATGGAAGGAGATTTATGGATGAGATAAAGGAGTTGCTAACAGAGTAAGAAGAGATCATTTTAGATAATGTACCTGATGGATTGCCACCTGTGAGGAGTATTAGTCATTGCATGGATCTGATTCCTAGAGCTAGTTTTCCTAATAAAGTAGCACATCGAATGACACTAACAGAGAATGAAGAATTGAATAGACAAGTGCAAGAATTTTTGAAGAAGGGTTTGATCAGAGAAAGCTTAAGTCCTTGTGTAGTACCTATTGTGTTAGCACCTAAGAAGGATGGAGAATGGAGGATGTGTACAGATTCTAGAGCCATAAACAAGATCACAGTGAAGTATAGATTTCCTTTGCCCCAGATGGATGACATTATCGATTGTTTGAGTGGAGCTAGATACTTTACAAAGATAGATTTGAAGAGTGGACACCATCAGATCAAAATAAAAGAAGGAGATGAGTGGAAGACAACATTCAAGGAAAATGAAGGATTGTATGAGTGGTTGGTGACGCCTTTTGGATTGACAAATGCACCAAGTACTTTCATGAGGTTGATGAATAAGGTAATGAAGAAATTAATGTATAAGTTTGTGATTGTATATTTGGATGACATCTTGATTTTTAGTAAGACTAGAGAAGAAAATTTGTTGCATATAAGACAAGTTTTGCAGAGGTTGAGAGAAGAGTAGTTGTTGATAAAAATTAAGAAGTGTAGTTTCATGAAGGAAGAGTTGGTATATCTAGGATTTGTGATCTCTGTGGATGGATTAAAGATGGATCCTGAAAAGGTCAGAGCAATTGTTGAGTGGCCTACACCAGATAGCATTGGAGAGGTAAGATCGTTTCATGGATTGGATAGTTTCTACCGAAAGTTCATTAGGAATTTCAATTCTATTTGCAGCCCTATGACAGAAACAATGAGAGGAGATAGGAAGGATTTTAGGTGGACATCTAGAGCAGACCAAAGTTTTGAGTTGTTGAAATAAAAGGTGACTGAGAAGCCTGTGTTGGCTTTACCAGATTTCAATAAGGTATTTCAAGTAGACTATGATGTAAGTAGAAATGAAATTAGAGCAGTATTGAGTCAAGAAGGGAGACCTGTAGCTTATTTCAGTGAGAAATTGATTGATATCAGGAGAATACATTCAGTGTATGATCAGGAGTTTTATGACATAGTTCAAGCCTTGAAGAAGTGGAGACATTACTTGATTCCTAAGGATTTTGTGTTGTATATAGATCATCAAGCATTGAAATATTTGAACATTCAAGATAAGTTGAATTAGAGACACATGAAATGGGTAGAATTCTTATAGAGTTATACTTTTGTTTTGAAGCATAGGAGTGGGAAGTCAAATAGAGTTGTTGATACCTTGAGTAGAAGAAATAATTTATTGGTAGAGATGAGAGTGGAGGTATTAGGGTTTGAGGAATTGAAGAACTTGTATGTGGAATACCCTAATTTTGTTAAACCTTGGAGAGTCTATAAAGAACTAGTCTTGGAGGATAGAATTCACTGGTTGGATTATTTCATTTAGGAGGATATGTTGTTCAGAGGAAATCAATTGTGTATACCCCAGAGTTTGATGAGGGATAACTTGGTGAAAGAAAAACATAGTGGAGGATTAGCAGGACACCTTGGAATTGATAAGACAGTAGCATTGGTAATTGAGAACTACTTTTGGCCCTAGAGATACAAGGATGTTAGGAAATTTGTATAGAGTTTCAGAGTCTTTCAAGTTGCAAAAGGGAGTAGTCAGAATGTTGGATTGTATAAGCCTTTGACAGTTCCAGAGAGACCATGGGAGGATATTAGCATGGATTTCATACTTGGTTTGCTGAAGACACAAAGAGGTAATGATTCTGTATTTGTGGTGGCTGATCGATTTTCTAAAAATGGAACATTTCATACCTTGTAAGAAGACAACAGATGCAGTACATGTAGCAGACTTTTTTCTCAAAGAAGTGGTCAGATTGCATGGATTACCTACAAAGTTTGTTGGTTACTTTTGGAGAACACTTTGGAAGAAGTTGAAGTTTAGTTCTACTTTTCACCCACAAACTGATGGATAGACAAAGGTAGTAAATAGGATTTTGGAGAATTTTCCAAGGTGTTTGGTTGGAGAGAAGATCAGAAGTTTGGATTTAGTCCTTGCACAAGAAGAGTTTGCTTATAATAATTTAGTGAATATGAGTACTAGAAAGAAACCTTTTGAGATTGTTACTGGAGTTCATCCTAGAGGTATATCAGAGTTGAGAGACATCAGTAAGGAAGTTAAAAGGAGTGTAGAAGTAGAGGAATTTGTAGAACACATGAAGAAAGTGCATACTCAAGTAAAACAACAGTTGGAAGACATGAACTAGAAGTATAAGGAGAGAGAAGATGAAAAGAGGAGACATAAGGAATTCAAAATTGGAGATGAAGTGATGGTGTATTTAAGGAAATATTTCCAGTTGGCACATACAATAAGCTGGAGATGAGGAAGTTTGGGCCCTGTAAGATCTTGAAGAAATTTGATTCAGGGAATGCATATGAAGTAGAATTACCAGATGGGCGGGGGCCCTAGCTCGGTTGGCTAAGTAATTCTGTTGCGGCTCTGCTGGTCACGAGTTCTAGTCTCCCCCGTCCCGTGGTACCGGAGGGCGTGTCACGCCAGCGCTGCCGGTCACGTTAAAAAGTTTACCAGGCGCACTGCAGTTTATAGGGGGTCGTGCTACCCGATTCCTGCAGTCTAAAAAAAAAAAAAGAAGAATTACCAGATAGCATGGGTATATCACCTATATTCAACATTGCAGATCTACATCAGTACCATGAAGCAGAATTTAGTGAAGACAGTGAAGAAAAATTAGAGAACTAGTTTCCTAAACAACAAGATGATGAGATAGAAGAGATTCTAAATATCAAAGATGGGATGAAAACTTGTGGAAGATAGTACAAAGAATACCTTATGAAATGGAAAGGTAGACTAGTTGAGGATTATTCTTGGATTTCTTAGGTTGAGATAGAATTTTTTGGTTTTCCTTTGGCCCTAACAAAGTGAGGGACTCACTTTTCATCAACCCTAGATGTTTGATGTAGGAGCATCCTTGGTTCTTTTCAATCTTGCATCAATCAAAAAATATTTTCTTTCAGTTTTTGTTCTTGTTCAGTTCCTGTTTAATTCGTGATGGTGGGATCGTCATATTTTCTCACCAAACCCTATGGATCTTTCTTGACATTATGGACATGTTCATTTTCCTTATTCCAAGATTTGAGCACAATTGGATCTTTTTCTGATAAGTTATCGCTTCTGGATTTTATGGCAATTTCTTGAACCAAAACCGGAATAATTTTCAAACCTAATGGCTAGTTCGATCTCGTGGATCTTTCCCGTAACTTGTGGATCTCGATGGTGTGATTCATATTGTTCCATGGAGTGTTCCCTGACCTTAAATTAGGTCCACACTTCATCCTATTCACCTATTAAGGAGAAATTCCAATTTGAGGACGACCTATTCATATGTGCATGACATTTTCTTTCATTCAAGATTGTAACGATCTTTAGCTGATGCAAATGGTTCTAGATCTCAAGATGTTATATAAATCATTGTAATAGATAATTAGAAAGCTAGTTAGAGAGAGAATAGATTTGGGATGTTATATTTCAGCTCGCATTAAGGAGAATATAGGAATATTGTAATTAAGCATGTTGTAACAGGCCTGTGAGCTGAGTCTGTAAGCCTAGATGTTGTTGGCCAAATGTAACTGAGATTTCTATTAATGAGAAAGTTCTAATCTGCATTTTCCTCCAATTTATGTGTTGCTTCTATTGTGTTACTCTTGCTGCATGGTCCAAATTGTTCTCTTTGAGGACCCTCCTACCGTGGTTGGGCCAGATTTTGTTCGACAAACCTAAAAGGATTGACCTAATGCCTCAGGGGCACATCGATAGATGGCCTTGCCTATGCTAAGTCATAGAGGCAACATAGTTTGACTAACTTGGACTAACAAGATTGAATTTGAATCTTTTTTTGGGATTTTTGAAAGTTATTTGGATGGTTTTTTTGTTTTTGACATGTTTTTTTTTTTTTGGATTTTCACAATTTTATGATTTTTTTTTTCTTTTGATTTTATGAGAATATTTGATTTTTTTTGGCTTTTTGATATAATGACCTCCACCAACAATTGTAGGATCCAAGGATGACATAGGTCAAGTATTTTCCCCTAGTTGGCTATGAGACCAATTTATTAGGAGTGAAATGGGATAGGCATTATGGAAGGTGAAAAGACACATGATGTCAATCGTTCCAGGCTATGGAAAGGACAATGATTTATTATGGGTGATATGGGAAAGATGAATGATGGGGAAAATTCAAATTGGAATGATGGTAGATGACAGAGAAAAGTCAACTACACATGATGTCTGTTTGCAAGGTCTTCACCATGGTACTTATCCAAAGCACCTCTGAAGTGGTTTTAACTATTGGATGAATTATTTCTCTTTACTATTTTCTTCATTTTTTATTTTTTTTGTGTTACCAAGATTCCTATTTGCTAGGTTTTCATCAAGGTAACAATTTTTTTTTTCTTTTTTTTTTGTATTTTTTTGATTAAGATGGAACTTTTGGAAGCTATGTGTAGAACTAATATGTCGTGATGATGCATTTCCTTGTTTGGATGACTGTGCTAGACAAAAGGACTCTATATGTACGTAGAATGTAAGTGGAAAATATGATGGATGATAAAAGTGGCAAACGAAAGAGGCTATGGTATGATCCCTAATGTGCACACTATGTGGGCCACCAGGCTTCAGGAAAAAATGAGTTTGGGTGATCGATGAGCTAGGGTACATTGATCTGAATTAGGATCTATGAAAATTTCTTAATGAATGCTTAATGATTACAATGATTAATTCAAAGCTCTAAAAATGAATGAACATAACAAAAATGCTTAAATGAACAAAGAATTATAAATGTGATGAACATAATGAAAGAGAGAAAAGAGAAAGAAGATGAAACGCAAGTTGATAATAGAGTTCACCAAACAACTACATCTCTGGGTCCCTCTCCAATCGAGTGACTGATCCTATTGTGCTCCAAAATTAGGATTACAAAGGCTTCAACTGCATTACAAATCCATCTCCTTCCAGCATAGTTGCATCATGTTCCTCCATTGCATAGAAATGGATACAAAGTCTTCAGATCATTCTCTCCTTACTCATCACCTGGATTTCTAACTCACATCCTAACCCCCTCTTTTTATACACAATATTTACTCAATTTGGTGCAAAACCAAATGATTTTAAAAAATCACCCAATCTTCCATTTTTACAATAAAATCCAACATAACCCCCCTTTAAAATCTTAATAATATTTTAAATAATTCCTAACCCCTTAATAAAAATTATTTTAATATTTTTAAGCCCTTAATATATCATGATTCGGGCTCTTAAATTTAAAGAAGGATTAACCTTTAATTTTAGGGGGCTTAATTTGAGGTTTCAGGTTTTGCTTTATCATCAAAATAGACAAACCCCCAAAATACTCTCTAAACCACACGGTGGTATGTTGGAAGGGAATGTATTTAGGAATTGAGGGGTTAGTGGTTCAAACTGCCCCCCTCTCAAAATATTCTCAAGCCTTCA
>VDFB02096964.1:0-79551 GCA_007258455.2 Sequoia sempervirens
CTTCAATTTTTACACTCTTGGTTCCTAGATTTTTTAGCTCCCAAAAGTTTGAAACAAATTATGTGGGGATCTTTTCGTGATCTTACAATATAGATGACTTTTTCAACTTTTCAACTTTTCAACTTTGACAAATTTTCTCCAAATCTTTCTCTCCAACCTAAACACCTGCAATCACACATTCAAGAGGAGGACAACTTGTTGATTGTTAGAGGATAGAGGTTTTCCTCTGTCAAACCCCTTTTAAGTAATTAAACCAAATGATGGAACAATGAAATAAGGACATGAAACATGAAACATCAAATGATGATACCTTGGAAGATGTCTTGGAATGTAAATCTGCAAACTTTACATGAAGTGGCCATGAAGAATGTAGATCTTGATCTCAAGTTAGATGTGAAACAATTCTTGTAAGTGGATCTTCAATGCTACATCAATAACATTAGCTCAACCACATGCTTGATGCATTATGCCTTTGACATGATGATATGATCTTGAATTGTTAGAATAAGACTTCAATAATCTTCCCTTAAATTCCTTTAAAATGCTCTTGTGAACTCTATAATGCTCTTGTGAATTACTCTTGGATGCTCATGAAGATCTAGAATCACTTAGGATGAAACTATGTGAATTAACCTTATATTTATACTAAATCCAAGGATTAACCCTGAAATTCAAATAATTCAAGCCAACACCAAATCTAGAATTGAAAATCATTATGATCCCACTAAAATTAAATGCAAAAAGGGATTTCCCATGTGGGAAGGACCCATTCACTACTAAAGGGGAATGGTTCCTAGCACAACTTTCTAGGACCATGCTTTGGGGGGATGAAATAACATCAAAAACTCACCTCAAAAATGCAAAGAAAGGGATTTCCTATGTGGAGAGGACCCATTCACCATGAAAGGCGAGTGGGTCCTAGCATCATTTTCTAGGACCTTGCTTCATGGAGGTGGAATAACATCAAAAACCTGCCTCAAATATGCAAAGAAAGGGTGGTCCTATGTTAGGAGGACTCGTTTTCCAGTAAAGGAAAATGGTTCCTAGCATAGATTTCCTAGACACCAATTTTTCCAATGTAAATGTCATGCAATATCATTAATGGGTTTTGGGATAGATCCTTGAAAAATGCAATTAAGAGGGCTTGAATTTGAATTAAAGGGCCAATTAAGCTCAATTAACCACAATTAATTAATAAAACCCTAGATAAGTGTGAAAGTGTAATACACCACTTTACAACACTCTAAATAAGGTATAATTTAAGTGTACATTTTTATTAAAAGGGGCCCTAGATTCAATGTGAATGTGTACAACATATTACAACACTAAATCAAGGCATTATTAGGATAATTTTATATCAATTATTCCCAAATTAAGTGTGAAAAAGGATTACTTTTTTCTACAGTACAATAATATATCATTAGAGTTAAACATTTTATAATTAGGATTAATTTTATGATGTTGATATTAGCTTGGCTAAGTGAGTGTAATGATAAAAAAATCCATGAGAATTAAAAAATATTGACAAGTGCTAAATTAGTAGAAAGAGAAGGGATATGAACCATGAAAGGGTCAACAATTGGGCTACAGTGAAGTGAATTGGCACTAGGATATATAGCACATTACTGTGTTTACAAGGTGGCATGAGAAAACCTGGGTAAATGCAAAGAGAATGTACCTTAAACTCTAGAATTCAATTTCACCAATTGCACAATGTTATCTAGTTTGCTTTTGGCTTCACACTCCAAAATTTGACTTTTTTTCCAACTTCCTTGACCTATGATATTCAATTCTATATCAATCTAATAGAATTAGTAAAAAATATAAAAACAATGTTTGCATATTATCAATTCAAACAAAAAACATGATAACTATCATTATAATCTTCAAAACATGAAAATATTAGTTCATATAATCAAACTGGTTCTAAAAACATGCAATTTAGTTCTTCTACATTGATAAAACAAAAAAATGGTAGAATTGTTAAATGATTATTGATATTTTGTCAAAACCATGAAAAGTGTGTTTCTATGTCAGATAAAGCACAAATTTTAGAGTAAAACAAAGCATGTGGGTCCTAAATCATGGGATCCACATGCCTATTCACCATTTTTTGGAATTCCAACAAACACATTCATAGTATACTTGCTTTGAGTATTCCAATAGGAAGAGAGGGGGAGATTGAGATATTTAGAGGAAAGGAGGAGAGAGATTGAGATATTTAGAGGAAAGGAGGAGAGAGAGATTGAGATAGATAGGCAAGATATGAGAGTGAGATAGAGGGAGAGTTATTGATAGAGAGAGAGAGAGATGTGAAGCGAACAAGAGAGAGAGAGAGGTAGAGATAGAGAGGGAGGAAGAGAGGGAGGGAGAGGGTGGAGATAGAGAGATAGATGTAGATAAAGGGAGAGCTATAGGTAGAGAGGGAGATGGAGAGAAGTAGAGATAGACAAATAGAGAGGGAGAGAGGGAGAGATGGAGAGCTTGGGAGAGATAGAGAAATATGAGAAGAGAGAAAGAGAGGTACATGACTAAACAAGGAAAAGGAAAAAGGGAGAGGAGAGAGGGACAAATAGCTCAATATATAGAGAGATAGAGGGGATAGGGAGAGATATAGAGAGATATCTAGAGGGACAAATAGGGAGAGAAAGGGGAGTAAATAGGGAGGGAAAGGGGAGTAAATAGGGAAATATGAGAAGAGAAAGAGAGGTAGAAATAGAGAGGGGAGAGATAGGTAGAGATATAGGTCTAGAGAGGGAAAGGGAGAAGGAGAGATAGATCAATGTATAGAGAGGGAGAGAGAGAGGTATAGATAGAGGGGAGTATAGAGAGATAGAGAGGGATGTGGATGTAGAGGAAGAGAGAGGAGAGAGACATAGATATAGATAGGTAGAGATGGATATGGAGATAGAGGTAGGGAAAAATATGGATAGAGAGATATACTTGGAGATAGAGATGAAGAGGTACGTTTAATTTTTTCTTCACACAAACGCGAGTACATTTTAACTCACTCATATTTTTATTTGATTTTAAAGGTATCATTTTAGGGGGACATGGTCAATTTTTTATTTTTTTAAGATGTGTCCACTTAGAAAATTAGTAAAAAGTCATACATTCATTAAAAAATTAGCAAAAAATAGCATAAACTAAATGGTGTTAGCTAATTTTTCATTGAAGTGATTTTTGAAATACTAAAAAAAATTAACATTTTAAGGGGAGCACAACAGATGCTATGTTTTGTTTTTTTGATAAAAACACGAGCACTTTGTATGATCCCCCTATTTGAACCCCTTAGTCTCCATTAAAAAAATAGTAGTTTAGAAAGTAGATTTAGAACAATGCGACTCTTGTTCTTATTGTGTCTTTTAATTTTAAGCATAACTATCTTAAATTTCAAGATCATTTTTTCTTGATTTAAGAATAAAAGTGGCCACTTAGGACTTCCTTTTGGTCTGACATTTCCATCCACTCACCCTAGTGTAGTAAGAATTTGTCTAAGTTAAAATTTCCAAATTTTCATGGAGATGCACCATAGCTTGTTGAAGCAATAGAAATGTAAAATATTTGGATGAAAATGATTACCACAATGGTGTTTTCCTATGTGCAAAGTGTTATGCATAATTATTGGAGTATGTATGACACTTGTTGGAGAGAGTGGGATGATCAATATATTCATGTGAGCATTTGGGAGGTACTATGGTGTACCATAGATCATTGAAGTGTTTCCACTATTATCACAAGCCATGAGAATGCTCTTTACATTAACACAAGCTACTATTGATAAATCCTTCTAGATAATAGGAAATCTCAATTCATTCATTAACATACAAAAATATCATTTTAAGATCACTGATTGAACTAGAATTTCACATAGAAAAAGTGTTTGTACTCCAAAATTACATCAATGTTGTATTGACACAAAACTAGCATATAGATTGTACATAATTGATTTTACTATTTTACATTACATTTATCTTATTGGACTTTCATGATTTTACTATTTTACATTACATTTATCTTATTTTACCAAAAATTCTACTATCATTTATCCATGAACAAATCTTATATGAAAATATAGAGCATTGTACTTACATGCCCATATCTTACATACTACTACATATCCTTTTAGGATTTTATCATACATGGTTTCACATATAGGATCATTCATGTTGCCATATTTGGTCATTACCCATTTCTCACTTCTCAAATTGAATCCATGATGATGTCATGCACTCAATTTTAGATGACATATTATCTTTGTCTCATATTACATGGTTTCATGCTTGTACACATCATGAGGGCTAACTTTATGACATCCTCATGATCACCCTATACATCATGACTCCATTATCATATTTACTTGGTTTCATACTTGAATGTGTCATGGGGGCCAACTTGGTCACATCCTCGTAATTGTGTAGCTATGTATCATAAATCCATTTTTATATTATGCTTTAATACATCATAGGGGCCAGCTAGGTTACATCCTCATGATTGCCTCATATATAATTCCATTTAAAATATGCATCATTTTACAAGGCTTTATACTTGAATGACATTGTGGAGGCTAAATTGGTCAAACTCAACAATTGCCCTAGCCATTATTCTTTCTCACCTTTGTGTCATGTGTATACCTTGTGGGGGACAATTTAGTCACAACTCTACATTCTCTTATAAACATTGTCATATACTACACTACACCTTTACACATTACCAAATTTCACACCTATAACGAATGTAATGATTCATAATTATTATTAGTTTGTCACCTTGGTTTTGTAGGTACAAATAATGGCATGTGTGAATGTATGGAGGATGTTTCTCTATTAGTATACAAGTAGTTGTGAGGTATTGTATATTTCATTTACTTTGTATCTTCCTTTGACATTCATGCCTAATGTAGTTCCACATATAAACCAAGGAGGGGGTGAATTATATTTGGACAAAATTACGTGTGCTACCTTTTTAATTCATTTTCTTACATCTATATTGAGTACTATCATAAATGTGTTGTTAAAGTTCTCGCCTTGTCTTATTTGGCACACATTGACCATAACCCTAAATCTATCAATCAAAATAGCCTTATTCATTACCTTAGTGAAGACTCCAATCCCATAGCACTTTAGCCTTCTCAAACTAAGTCATGTGAGATCATTCCCCTTGACCAGTTCATGTTGTTATATGGTTCACATGATTCAAAAGCCAAAATGCTTCAGGTTGGATTCTCTAAGATTTGAATGCTACCCCATTGGGGTTGTGTCAAAACCTAGCCCACTATATTCATCACTCTTGAAGTTGACTTCTTTAGAATTTGACTATTAGTTTGGTTGGCTACACACCAAATACCTCAAATTAAGTGACTAAGATCTTCTTATATGTATAGACAACCTCAGACCATTAATTAACATAAAAAAATATCATTAAAAGAACAACAAATAAACTAGAATCTCACATAGCGAAAGTATATAAACTCCAATATTAAATTATTATTAGAATAACACAACATCAACATAACAAAAATATCTCCAATATTACATTAATATTAGCATCTTAAACATTGCATACATTTAATTACTTGATAACCTTTAATTTTATATCATTAACAAAACCATAGCTTATTATGAAGTCAGTCCTTAATCTTCTCTTTATTAAGAAAAGGACTACAACTCTTAATAAAGTCATCAATCTTCTCCCACCTTTCCGATTGACTACTCTCTACCATAAAAACAATATATTATAAAATTCTTAAGCAAAACTTTAAATTAATCACACGATGCTATCTATTTTAGCACGCCAATCTATTTTTAAAAAAATATTTAAATCCAAATTCATCCCATACAGATTGGCGTCCATTCTTCCATATAAACACAAAAGAACTTATCCTCTCTAGATTCTCAGCAGAAAATACTAAACGCTGAAGTTTCCAAGAGATATATATATATATATATCTCGGAAACTTTAGGTCAGCTGTATATTTTCCACCGTCTATTTACTCCTATTTCCCCTCTTTGACTGTAAAATAGTGAAATATGTACACAAATTTATATAAACACACTAAGGATATCATGTGCAGCCGTAGTGAGCATTATGGCAATAATGGAGGGATGTCTCTGTCATGGCCCCTCTTACACTCAATAGCAGAAAACCCCAAAATTTCCAGAAAGAATACGTTTATATTTATATCAGAACGGATTACAACAATATACACGTGGATCTGTCCTGAACAGATTATGTCCTAAAAGGCTAAAACAATGAAATAAACAAACGGCCCTTTCAAATAACCAAACAATCGGATTCGCCAGAGCCAAATATATGCAGAAGGGAAAAAACCCTCGTCCATGCGGCGAACGCCTCAGCGGGAAGATCAGGCCAAAAAAGCAACGAGAGATCCGACCAGAGCAGCTGCTACAGAGGGCAGCGCGGCCATTGAAGCGGCGCCTGCAACCAGAGATTGGCTGGGAGCCGGCGCCTCCTCCGCAGCATTCACTGCACACGCCGTCATTATCATGGTCAAAACTGCTACGCAACAGAACTTGTTTGCTCCTGCCATTCCAAGACGTGGGATTTGTCTGGCAAAAACCACAGTAAAACAGAGGAAAATCCAAGGGAAATGAATGGAGAGATCTGTTTGGGCGAGGGATATTTATAGTGCCGCCCCACACACTGGCTTCCTCCGTTTCTAACGGGTTTGTAAAAGCGCGATATAAAACATTCGCCCGATTCTGACAGGGAACCGAATTATAGCCAGGACAGCTAATTGGCAAACATAATAATGGTGCATCATGTGTGAAACAGGCTGTCCTGTTTGCGTAACTGCTAAGTAATGTACGAGTTTATATTTTTAAATTAACGATTGGAAGCATATTCCCTGAAAAGGCTCTCTAAAGCCCAACAATGTCTGGCGAATATTTGGAAAAGGGATCTCTAAACTAGAGTACAAACCCTCGCAAAGCGAACGTTCCACTGCCTAATAATGCAAGGCATTTCTCAACATTGCTGACCCTGAGATTAAAGAAACGAACAAAGTAAGCAAAGAATTCCACATTTTATAGGGTTAACTCTAGATGCAGAGGACGAATTTATAGCTGTAAATTTAACTCCAATTCATGAGCATGATCCCAAAAATAGTATAAGATCAACATAGCTTTTAAAGCAATTCACATTTTGTTGTTTATGGATTTGATTGCCTGTAAATTTTTGAATAAATGTTATAGACCACATTCTATTATCCATCATCAATCAATAAGATAATAAATTATTCAATGTATTTAATATAATTTGGTAGATGGATATTTAATTCTAAAATTATGTATATGTACAATTGTCTTTTTATTAATCTAGATTAATTTGTGTTGAGTTGTAAATATCATATTCAAAACCCTAAATTATTTTTCATTTACATTTTTGATGAATCTATTGATCTTACACAACCTAGTATTCCTTATAGACTTTTTCATCATATTAGAGTTTTTCAAATCTAATTTTTTATTTCACATATTACTTTTAAATTTGATCTTCCTATTGTACACTTCACTTCATTGATTTATCTTTCTTATAGGATTTGGTGTGCTTCTTAACATATCTTATCTTTCATGCACCCTATGCAATCTTACATGTGCTTCAAGGTTAATATTTCACCTCTATTTTAGATCTAATTTAAGATTTTAAAAAATCATCTATAATAAATTATACTTAGTTTTTATATCATTTGATTACTCTTGTTAGATTTTTACACTTTAATTGTATAGTTGTGAACTCAAACTTATTTACACTTTTATAGAGCTCTATTTAAATTACATCATAGATTCACACAACCCTCTATACTTAGCTCATATTCATGCTTACATCACTAATCTTGACATGTTTACACATTGTGACATGTGATCCATTTGTCCTTGATTTTCTTATGAGATTTTATCACACAAATGAAATCACATTGTCTACGGAAGCATTATATCACTCCATAGTATGCTCATTCTCTTCATTTAAAGATTTTATCATCATTTTTTGGTCTTTATTAGATACACTTATTTCACTTTTCTATGATTACCTTTTAAAAATGAGTAAGTATGAAGTATTTTTTTTGTAATCTAACAAATTATGATGTCTTATTAAGATTTAATTGTATAGTTTTGAGTCAAACTTATTGGGTCATAATTTTATGATTTTTGGTTCCAAAATTTCTATCTCTAATAAGTTTGGCATGCTTGGCACTCATTGCATTTAGGTGAGGGTCATAGGTGAAGAATCAAGACTTCCCAAAAGGCCATTTATCCCAATACTATGACTCAAATGTGTGTAACCATTAAGTTTCTCTCAAGGTCAAGTCAACTTAGCTTGCTATCTCCTTAGTAAAACCTTCAACAAGTGTTGTACATTATGAAACATTAATTATAGAGTTTTTTTAACTCATCCATAGATAAGTAGGAGTCGTCTTTTCACAATGTGTCAAATTATGATGTTTTATCAAGATTCAATTATGTGATTTTTGAGTTAGACTTGTTGACCCATATTTTTTAGTAGTGGATCATACAAACCCATTTCTCATGAGCATAGGTGATCCACAAAGCACTCATACTTGTGAGAGATAGGTTCATGTGAACAACTACTCATGAATTATGGATCAATGAATTTGAGACAAAAACTCTATATTTAAATCCTAATAAAACATCACATTCTTAAAAGTACATACTTTCCAACATATTTTTAGAAAGATTTAACTAACCACTAATATATTTAGTAAAAAAATTATTAGCGTTCCCAGAACAACAACCTGCAACCTTCACAATGCAGAGAAGCAACCTAAAATGATGCTATTTCACCAGTCAATGAAATTTTATTAACAATAATAGGGTTTTATAATGTACAAAGGCCTTGTGAAAAGGCACGAGGAAAATATGGAAAGACAGCAAGGAAAGCAGATAACCACCCTCCATCAATGCACAGACCAAAACAAATTAATGCAACTACTGCACTAAATGCAAAGTTGGACTTAAGAACATGCAGCAAAATAAATGTGCACTCCAACAAAAATTAGAAAGGTATTTGAACTTGTAATTTTTCTATATAATAAGGCGATTTTAATGATTGAATTATATTTTTTCACTTTAATTTACAAATAAAAGTGTTAATTGAAAATAATAGACAAAGATTTATGTCTTTAACCACAATGTAAAAAGTGATTGCTAAAAAAATACATAAATATAATAAAAATGATCACTAAAGAAAATATCTAAATATAATATAAAAAATTATTTGAAAAATAATTTACCAATTAAAAATGTGAGAACATTTTCTTAACTAGACAAGAAAATAAATTTAGTACTAATTTATAATCACTAAAGAAAATATCTAAATATAATATAAAAAATTATTTGAAAAATAATTTCTGAGAACATTTTCTTAATTAGACAAGACAATAAATTTAGTACTAATTTATAATCAAAATGAATATAACTATGTAAAAATATAATATTTTGATTAACATATTTTAAGAAATAATATTTATAATTATAAGATTTTTTTAATAAATATTGAGATATTTATAATTGAATTTTTTTTAAATGATATAATAATTTTATTTTTTAATAAATTTATCTTTAAAATAAAATATCTTATATAATAAAATTTATTTTTAATAATTTATTTGTAATTCATTTAACTTTATTAATAAATTAAAAATTACTTAACTAAATTTACAATTTTAAAATAATTAAAATATATCGAAATGACTAGAAGTTGCCAATAAGTAGGGAAGTTTGAGCTATGCTTCTCCCCTGCGTCTCAACTGTCTCTAGAAACTTTTCCCCTCTTCATTTTTAAAGAAGAATTCCAAAGCAAAATCAGCCAATTAAAAAAAACAGAGCACCGGTACCCTCTTATTTCTGCTCAACCATGCGTTGATAATTGAGTTTCAAAGATCTGCTACACCAAAACACACCAAAAATACAGAAAAGAAAGTAACAGTAGATCTGCAAAATCTGAAATCTATTACAACTATTTTCAAGCACCATAGCCTCAGAAAAAAAACAAAAAGGATCTACTAAAACAATTTAATCAAATAATCTCCTGTTTATCAATTTTCCTAATAAACGTGCATAAACGGT
This sequence comes from Sequoia sempervirens, assembly GCA_007258455.2. Taxonomy (NCBI): domain Eukaryota; kingdom Viridiplantae; phylum Streptophyta; class Pinopsida; order Cupressales; family Cupressaceae; genus Sequoia; species Sequoia sempervirens. The sequence continues at coordinate 10,107 of VDFB02096964.1, forward strand.
GGTACCTAATTCATAGGAAAGAAAAATGTATATGCTCGAGATAGCAATATAATTCATGTATGGATGTTGTGTCCATAATATTATCTTTGTTGGGAAATAACGTATAGATGTAGAATATTAGTAATCATAAATAGTTAATTTACGCCGAAATCTATCAATATGAGATCAACTAAAAATAATCAACGACTCACATTGCACAATAAACCCTTGTTAATTGAATTGATCGTGGCCATTTATTTTCCATCGGTCTTTATACTGTTTTTAATATGCTCAATTTTCATTGACCTATTTCATTCAATGTTTCTATACTATTTTTAATATGCTTTGTTCGATGCTTTTTATTGTTTTATCTCGCTTTAAATGTGTCTCCATCAAAGAAATTAAATTGACGACCTTTGTTGGCATCATTCTCGCCTATATGCCATTATGGGAGCTTCCACACCAGATCCTTATTTAAAGAACAATGTTGACTTCGAAGGCGTATTCCTTTGTTAATATCCTTTGCTGCCAAAATGACTACACACAGAAAGCTAAAGGATTCCAGCTGGCAGGACATTTAGCCGCGTGGTAATGGATTGAGGCGGTGCAGAAAACATAACGACATAACTTGCATTTTTCTACTGTTATGCAGGGTTAATCTTTCTTCTCAAACCCTACAACTTCCCCTCATACTCTCTACTTCTTTCCAACTCCTTATCTTCCCTTTCCCACTCCATATCATCCATTTTCCTTCCGACTCAAAACAAATATTTGACAAAAAAATTGACCCTTTGATTTCACCAATCAACAAGATAGAGTAGATACAAAGCAAGCACCCTGCATTAGCAGAACCACGATAGAAAGCATATTAAGCATGCTATTTAATACAATTCAACAAGCGCATTCACTATTTTTGTATACTTGTCCTTGATCCAATGAAAACTCTTTTAAAAAAGGAGGTCTTCATCTTGTCATCCATTTTTGTATACCAATCTTAAAATGATTTATCTTTCAGAGGAACACAATATAACACACCTAAACAAAGAGCACAATCTTTCTACATTAATAAATATACTTTATATTTATTCAAAATTGAGAAAATCACATCAAACATAGGCAGAGTTTGAAACAGAAGAAATCAAATGTCTTGTGATAAACATAACGCTACAATTCTCCCTCAACAAAGTGAACAAACTACACTATAGGACAACATAACATTGACCAAACTACTACTTAATTCCACTCTAAATATATGAAGAAAATAGTTACCCATTCTACTTCCCATATCAAATGACAAATCATTAAGATCCCACATTTGCTCATTCGTCAGGGATGCATCCAGATTTTCAACCGTCGCTTCCATTACCTTCCTCTTCCCAAGAGTGCAGGGAAAAACTAGTCCTGAGTTCCTGAAGACACTTGATCTCATGTCTGTGTAGGGCTAGCCCACTCGACTCTGAGAATGAGGTTTTCATAACCATAACCATTGAGCTTGTTGATGGCTCTCTGGGCGTCCTCCTTGTTGATGAAAGTAACCAAACCAGAGCCTCTTCTAACTCCTGTCTTCTGGTCCATTGCCACATGCACATGTGTGATGTGCCGAAACAACTTGAAGAGCTCGTGCAGGTCGGCATCCCTTGTGTCCGTGGAAAGATTCGTAACCTTAATAGAATTCTCATCGTTTCTCCATCGCATGGTGTCGCCAGAGAGGTCGATGCCGCCCCTCAGGCTCGAAGGCACGTAGGCGGACCGCTATATTGGAGATGAAACATAGATTTTCTGGTCAAAAAATATTAAATCGGCAGAAAAGATCAGTTTGGTTTCTGGTTGCAAGCATCTTTTGTGAAAAGCATGATTCCCAGTCGTGATGATGAAACAGTGCATTCTTAGTAAGCCTCGTCTATTTTCAGAAATTGCTTGTGATAGTTTACTAAACATTCTACATAGTGATGATACAACATTATTGAACAAATATAGAGGGATAAGAGAGCACAGTGTAAGGCGCATAATGCAAACACACAGGAGGACTCTATTGGAAGCAATGTTGGTGTCCTTTGAAAATATGCAGCTTCAATCTCCACGTTCTCTACCCTTGTCTACTTCTTTGTTCACCCATCATCCATTGAAGAGCTCGACCACATGCAAGTGCATCGATAGCAATGAAGTAAAATTAAGACAGTTGTATAAGTGCCTATTGACATATGGAGTTTCAATTTTATTAAATTTTAAAATTAATTTTTCTGTTGGAAGGAGACCAACTACTTACTCTTGATGATGTAAATGCAATGGTTGGCACAACTATTTCATATGTTAAACTTTATCAGATTCTTCTTCACAAACCTTGTAACACATTGTAATAAGTAGAGTTATTCTAATTTTTCAGGAGTATTGGGGCATATGGAATCTACATTTTTCAAAATGACGTTACCCAATTGTTATTAATGATGAGAAGATAATTGGGAACACGTCAAACTTGCAGAGAAACTAACTTTAGTGATACCTAATGAGGAGGATAGAAAATTCTAGAAAAATCCTTGCAGTAAAATCGTCACACCTAAAAATCTGATATTTTGTACATCTATATTTCAATATTTGATTATTTAGTGCATTTTTCTAATCAAACATTGGTGAAAGCATTAAAATTTAATTTTTGAGATTGTAAACATGGATTTGGTTTGTGATCTAAGGGTGATCTTTAATGTCCATTTTTTTTAAAAAATTATGTTTTGAGTATGATCATGGTAAATTTAATCTAGTTTTTTTTTTTTGTTGTAATTTCATAAATGTATATTGGTCATTATGGTAAAGATCAAGAGATATTTCTTTAGCATTCACAAAAGAAATACATGTAAGGATGAAAATTTAGATAAAACAGAATTTATGAGGCTGTTGATTTATAAAAGTTATTATCTAATTGTTTAATGTTTTGTTACTATAAAACTACTGTTAATATTTTTTTTGAATTAGAATATGTAAATCTTTTTCTTCATCAATGTTTAGAATCATACTATGATCCATCATCAAAATAAGATAGTAAGAAAAGAAAAATATAATTGTCTTGACATAAAAAAGTTCATACTATCACTTATTTATTGATACAACTAAATATCTGTCATATATTATGTGTTGAATGATGCATTTAAATAGTTTGAAGTATTTTTTGTATTTGTTATTTCTATTGTTGCTTTATTAAATACTTCAAATATATAGCCTATTTCATAAGCATATACAAAATATTTCTATTTTTTTGAATTTTTTTGGGATGTATCATTTCTTAGATCGGTAATTTTTTTGAAAGTTTTCTTCTTCTTCCTTGAAAAGTAACCTAGGAATTAATTGATTATTATAATCAATGCTTAATAAAAATATAACTGAAGTAGCTAAAATAAGAAAAGTTTGGAATGTTTAACATCCTCTACTACAATTCAAACTCTTGGTTCCAATTTAAAGGTTTAGATTGTAGTGAACTCTATGTTCAAGGAATGATGGTTATGCTTCTTTTGTTTTCTAAAAGACATATTTGGGTAGATAATTTCACAAAATAATATTATTGTTTTTCCTATTACCTTTCATAGGAACATACATATTCTTTATTTTCAATTTCTTTTGGACGTGTCATTTTCAAAACTAAAAACATTTTAAAAATTATTATTCTTCTTTCTTAGAGTTAACCTAGAAATGAAATAATGATAATATAATCAATGACCATGTCTAAATTACTGAAAATATAAGTACCTCGAACAAGAAAACACAGTTTGAATATTCATTATTCATCACAAAAAATTGAAGTTAATTTTAAATAGCTACTTTCATGTACTCTTTACTTTTAATGGTTTTAGTTAGGATACTTAGTCCATAAAAAATATATTAAAAGTTTATATATATATATAAGGTTTCAATTTGATATTTATAATTTGAAATTTTATATGTAAAATAAATATTATTGTATATGTACAAATTGTTTGCAATAAATATGTTATCAATATAATTTATAAAAAGGAGTTATATTTTAAAAAGTATTGAAATAATATATAGTATTAAATATATATTTTGACATTATTATTATAGCATACTAATTGTGTTATATGTTTAATATTTATATATTTCTTATTTATGTTATAAATAAAATATATATTATATTTATATTTAATAGTATATATTATATATAAGAAATAATCATAAATATAATGTGTAGGTCATTTAGCAAATGATGTTGTTTGTGCAGTCTCAATGGAGAAGTGATAGGTTCAATCAACTATGCATCCACTTAAAAGAAACCTCTGAATCAAGAAGATAATTAGGCTCCATTACAAATAGGCTTATGTTATGTTTGCATTAGGGAAAGAGGGAGAGAAAAGGAGAGATAGAGATAGAGAGAGGGGGGGGGATAAAGATATGGGATAAAGATGACGAGGAAGATAGAGATAGAGATGGAGATGTAAATGGAAATGGAGCCATGTTTTTCACTTTTAATTGAATAATGCAATTTACAAAATGTTTTCCCTTTGATATATATATTCTACGTATTCATTCTTCATTCAATATGATTCATTTGCAATATCACTTGCACATACATAAAAAAGAATAAATATATTCAATTATTTGTAAGAAAAATGTTTTTGATTTTTAAATTTTATCCTCCTAAATGTCCTACCAATTGAATTCATGTACTACACAAATATATGCAACTTATAGACTACAATTTTTCAAAATCAACATTCCACACCCCTTTGGCGTACCCATTACACACCAAGGTGCGATTGCTAGTTTTAGATATGAATTGGAATAGATAAGAGTTTGAATAGAAATGTGCATTTCATTAGATTTAATTATTTATTTATAGGTTTATTCGTGTGAGATTTTATTCAAAAATTTGTATGATGTTCAAAATTGTCTTACATCAAAATAAGTTTTAGATATGATTAATATTATAATTAGGTGGTAAATATCATCTTCCACCAAATAATTATGTTTTCTTTTTATCAATATCAATTGTCATTGTTGTCATTAATTAGGAAGTCACATGTTATTCTAGGTTTCAATTATGTAGTTAAAAGTATCATTTCCAAAAACATCAAGAAGGCACTCCAAACTATTGAGAATGAATCTATGCATTAGAATATTGGTTATTTAAATTATTTTGCTAAATATTGGATAAAATATTTGAAAATGAAATTTAATAGCATCATTGATATATAATAGATATTTCATCTACTAGAGTGAATGTATATTGTTCAATGTTAGTAGACATTTTTTATGTGTTCATACTTTCTCTACAACCACCCTAAATCATTGCCCATAGTGTATATAAATATAGTTGAATATAATGATTATTGTGTAAGAGAATATTCATAGATAAACGAAGTTGTCAAAGATAATTGGACAAACAATGATTTGATAAATTGTAGTGAATTGAAGATCAATATCAAGAGTATGTTTACTACAACATTTCACCAATTGCCAAATTTATTACAACATTCATATTTTCCTATTGATGAATTTTTTGGCTCTTAGCATACACTATAATGTGAACAATTTAGTTTTTGAACACAAATTTTTAAAATATCTCTAGAAACAAGCTAACTATGAATGACCAAAATTTCATTTTCTAATTGAAAGAACAATAGACCAAAGAATGGAGGTTTCTGTGCGCTTATTTGTTGGGTCAAATTTTCTTGATCCTATTACACATTATAATCCAAGTCTTAGTTCAGACAATTTGAGTTAGCTCCATAACCTATCATTAGCAATAATTGAGAAGAATTGAGAGAGTTATGTTTAGTGTTGAATCTTTTTGTTTTAATTTTCTCATACACCCAAGATAAATATTTAATTAAAATTTGACACTCAATGTTTAGATTGATTGCAAATTGTATTCATTGGTTATATCATTTGAGTATGAATTGGGATAATTGTGTCTTGTGCATTTAATTTACCATCATAGCAATGGAAACTACTCAAAATAGTTTGGACCCTTTTTTGTGTTTCACTTGGATAAACAACATATGCCATTGTAGCCATGGCTTTGATTTTAAATGTCATTTAATGTATTTCATCTAGAGAAAAAGTCAAAGGATGTGATTTGATTATAAATAACATAAGACATAAATTCATCATATTAATCTTTGGGAGTGGTCAAAGTAGGTCAATGGGAATAATATATTAAAATAGTATTAAGTTACAAAACAAACTAAGATTATAAAAAATCAATTGAGGCTAAAGCTAAAATATGTAATTAATGAATAGTGACACTAGAACTCGAGAAGGAAAGATTGGTAATCAATATTTTGTTGGTTCAATCATAAAAACTCATTGGTACCAAAATGGGTGTGTTTGAACATTATAATAATATTGATAAGCTTTTTCATACATAGGCCTAAATTGCAATATTATTTTTTATTATAATCTTGGAGCTCACCATATAATATTAGATATATGAAATTATATATTTTGAAATTCACTAATGGTTACTTCAAGCATTTTATTTTTTTCCAATGAATCAAAACATATAATCCATGATTAGTGGTTCAAAATGAAATTTAGACCACTTTTTTTATAATTTCTTGAGAATGGACATATTAAATTGTAAATGTTAGTATCTAACATTAGTAGGAACCAACCATGGATTCAAAAATTATCCATTTTGCTTGGCTACATGGCTTATGACAAATATTTAGTCCCTATTGTCTCCTCAGATGTTTGGTGTTGGATTTATCCCTTGGTTACCAAGAGATGGGATGGATGAGGTAAGGGGTCCAAGGAAAATACTAAGTAAATGAATAAGGATTTTCCTATATAAAAAGAAGAGGTCAATCAAATTAGGGTACATAATCAAATGAGTAAGGATTTGGTAATATTCTATAATTTATGTTTTTATTCATAGGGTTCTATGCTTAAGAGACAAAGTATGCTTTTGGGGCATGATCTAAATAAGGTGTTGCTACTTTTAATATCCCTTATTGAGGAGAGTAGTGGTTAGGGAATAAATAAAAATAGGAATAGATAAGATTATGATTGTGTTGATCATTCTTTAGAAATAGATAAGATTATGATTGTTGATCATTCTTTAGAAATAGATACGATTTATATTACGTGTAATCCAATTTCAATTGAAAAAACACCATTTTTACACTTGTTATTGCATAGAGTAACCACTCCAAAGTAAATCCAAAAAGAATATGAAAAATGGTAAATATGTATTTTTCACCAATAAAAGAGCAAGTGTTTACTTCCTTACAATTATAATTACCTTATTTTTTTAAAAAATAACAAAGGTAATTTTATTCTTGCAATTAGGCTCAAACTCATAATCAAGTTAATAAGTAAAAATAAGTGTTTAATATATTCATAGGGTTTCATGCTAAAGAGATGAAGTTTGCTTCTACAACACACCCTAAAAAAGGTGTTGATATCAAAGAAAAATATGGATGGGGAGAAGAAGAATGTCAAAGTTGGGGTTAATGGTGATGTTAGCCCTTTACTTTATTCTTTCTCTAAAATGGTTGGAGAGTTTAAGCATTTAGAAACTTGGGAAAAGGAAGCTTTGGCTCAAGAAAGATAATTTATAGGTCTAAGATAAATGAGGGGGATTTGGGGTGATAAAGACAATGGAAAAAATGTTTATTTTAGTGTTGGGGAAAGACGTATAAGAGGATAATGAGCATTATGTAGAAATGGCACTAATATGTTGATTTAATAATTTTTGGTCAAGCCTTCTAGAGTTTTAAAAAAGGGAATCTTCTTAGTGGAACTCTTTGCTTGTAGAAATAGTAGCCTTTTATCCTTGTGCAAAAGGGATTTTTGTTTTTGTTTTACTTTAGAGGACAAATGTAGGATTTTGGAGAAGTGTTGTTTCTCTTAGGACAATGCCTAAATTTTTAAGAAGCCTTGGTTCCTAGAATTTAAATCCTTAATGGAGAATTTTATGGTAGCACCTATTTGGGTAAGATTTCCCAATCCACCATGCATTTCTAGCTCTCATCAACATTAGAGGGTATTGGAAATTCTCTAGGTAATTTTATTTTCATCTCTCTAAAAACCCTAAGGTCCACACTCACTTCTAATGTGTGTATTTTGGTAGATTTGACTTATCATTGGGCTTTCCTACTAAAATATGTCTACTATTAGGTGAGGAGATTCCCTATATTATGAGAAACATATAACTTGGTGGTTGAATGCCACACATCAAGATCACATTGTGCGAGGATGTTTAAATTTAGCTCCAAATAACCCAACATTGTTGAATGGGATGATAAAGGAACAAATGGAGGAGGATGCAGTGGATCCCTCTTTGTGGAAACATTCTCAAGATTAAATTATTATTTATGGGGGACAAGTATATATGAGAACTTTCTCTCAACTAAATGAATACAAAGTGAGGAGAGTGTTTCTAAAGAAAGAAAGATGGACCATAGTGGCTAATAAAAAACTAAACCAGAAAAAAATGCTTCCATGCAAGTGACATTAAAATCACACATAAAAAAAAAAAATTGTATTGTTTACATGTCCTACAATGAAGTCTCTACTAGCAATCACACTTTTGTTTGCAATGGGTACATTTAAGAGGTCTTGAAGGTCAAATTTCAAGTCCTTAATCAAATGGTTTGTTATGTCCAATGTAGCCCCCCATGGGAAATCTCATTTTTCTCAATTTTTTATATAGATTAGTTCGTTCATTTACATTAAAGAGGTGGAGCTTAAGTAGTGGAAGAAAGCTCTCTTATTCCTTTCATTTACCCTAAGCTATGAAATCAATAAATGCAATATACAAAAAATATTTAAAATTAATTTGTCAATTGTAATTCCCATCAAATTAAAAGTGTGTCAACGTTTTTGTAGTTAAACAACACAATAGGTTTAGTACTAATTTATGATCAAAATAAATATAATTATATAAAATATGATATTTTGATTAGAATATTTTAAGAAATAATTTATTTATAATCATAAGTTTTTTAAATAAATGTTGAGATATTTATAATTTTTTTTTTTAAAGAAATAATATTAATAACTATATTTTTACATATTATTTTTAATGTAAAATTTTATTTTTATTTGATATAAAATATTTTATTTAATAAGATTTATTTTTATAATTTATTTGTAATTCATTTAACTTTACTAATATATTAAAAATTAGTTAGCTAAATTTACACTTTTAAAATAATTCAAATAAATCGAAATGTTTAGACGTTGTCACTAAGTAGGAAAGTTTGAGCTGCTACTATGGGAGAGGGGTCAGTAGTCATGTTGGCTAACTTTGTGAGCATGTAGTAGTTGCACGAAATATCTTAGGACCTCCATTTTTTTTGAAATATGGGCTAGCCTCTTATCTATCTATAACTAAGGTTTGGAGGTGTGAGTCATCACACAACTTGCCACATCAACATATCTATGACAAGTGTCCAAATTTTGATGTTTTAAAGATTTAATTGAAACTCAATCATGGTACCCCAAATAATTAAACAAAAATATATCATGTGTTGCTTGTAAAATATTATATTTTTATTTAAAATATAAATATATGTAACCTAATTGGAACAAATATCTATTGATAACCATAAAAATTTATTATCTCTAACTTTTATATCCAACACAAATGGATCGTAGTTGAACACAAAAACACTATTTGTTGTTATAAAAACAACACATGATTATTTAAAAAGTTACAACTTATATCAAACAAAACTAGACTAATAGTTGAACACTAAAACTTTATGAAAATCAAGGTATTTATTATGCTCACCTTTTATATTTGTGATAGGGAAAACTATTAATATGAAATACTCTAATGCTTATACATTGCTACCCCAATAGTTCTGCACATAAGAACAATATTTTCTCACTATGATAACAATACTTGTTTAAATGTGTGTCTTATTTTATTAAATGTGCATTCTATTTTAGAAATGATACACTTGTAGTGTATAGTTATGATATTTTATTTGAGACAAAATATTATTTATTTCACTTGTATATTTTTATATATACTCTAATGTATTTTTTATATATAACATTCATAGATTTTCATGTATTCAAGCATGAGTCCATCTTGACCAACTTTTTTTTTTTTGATTTAAAGTGGACTATTTATTACCAATATATAGTATAAATATGTGGTAAGACTGAATATTATAAGCACAAGTGTTATAACAACAATTGAACCCTGTAATATTGACCCCTCTCCCCTACTCCCTTTCGTCAAATGTCTCTAGTCTAAACTTATTCCCTCTTCATTAGCTGATAGGCTATATATTGTGGGTACATCCCACCAAAATTGTTTCACATTGGAATTTTCATGTCAAAAAATCTCATTGAGCCAAAAAGTCTCACCGATCTCCAAATCAAATCAAACTTTAGTAGCCCTCAAACTCTAATATTTTCATATCTACTATCATTTACTGTAAATAGATTCAAGCAAAAATTAAAGGGAGATAGGTTTCAATTCGTCTCATTTTAAAAACATTTTCCCGTGGTAGGATTTTGTAAATTTTTCCTGCAAACTCTGCCCATTTTTTCTCATTGGCATCATTGACAACACGGCACAATTTTTGAAGAATCTTGAGGTAAATCACTTGCCATAGTTTCAGCGAATTTTACTTTTTTGAAATCTATATGCAACCGTAAAACAATTCTGTTAATTATTTGTTAAATGAAGGAAAAGTTGTCTCACGCAGAAAAAAATAACTTTCAGGCCTACAATTGAAACTCCTCGCCCCACGCCTGAAAGCAAACTTTCACTCACAACCAATATATTTTCTTCTTAAAGGCTGCAACCGATAGCTTAAAGTGTTGCTGAAGTGGTTATTGTTGTACAACCAAGGTTCAATGTATACGCTAAACATTTAAAAACAAGAGAATAACCCTAAGAAGAGAACCTCAAGTTGAAAAACTAAATATCCTCAATTCATTTTTAACTGAAATAACCTATTAACATACTTCAGATTGATAAATAATTCATATCTGTTATTGATGATCTTAACTTTTGTTAATCACATAATATTGAAATATATTTTGTAAATTTAAATCGTTGATCTGAACTTGATTACATTAATAATGTTAGTTTTTCTCTGGTACACAGTAAAGCATCAACCAATACAATTCGTTCTACTGAACAAAGTCTACTATGTTAATAAGTTACAAATGATTAAAAAAATCAAATTTTTATTTTGTATATCGATGTTGAAATTTTATTGTATCAGTGATAAGTTAGTCATAGCCCACAATGCTTATTTATTTATTTATTTCCTTAGGAAATAGCAATACTACTACAAAGATAATAGGGCTTTGAAAAATTAAATGTCGCTTGGTGAAAAGGTGATACATCACTTAAACTTTCCATCTGCATATTTATTAAGTATTGTCACTCTCGAGGATTGCATAGTTTGGCTTTATATCTACCAATTACATTTGCTCAAATATCCAATGTGATATTAAGAAAACTCATTTTGTGTATATCCTACAACAATTGTGCTCCATGAAATTATACTTCAATCTTATACATGTTGATGCAATGCAAATAACATCATCTTCGTGGTTTATGATTCTTATCTCTATTGTTGTATTAGTATGCAATCCAGGACATTAATTTGGCCTCATCCAATAGAGGAATTAATTGACCAGGTAAAGCAGGTCCATTTCTTGTTGAAAGAATGTCTTCCTCTTTGTATGCATTCATATTTTCCAGCCTTTCCAAATTGGTGGAATTGTTTGACACCAGACAGTAGGAATTCCTGGCTCATCAGTTCTTGTCAGTTATCCTTTCGGTTTGAATGATGTTAAATTACAAGTGGTTTTTTGAATTTTATCCTCTTTTTGAAGTTGGTAAATTGACTATGTTTATGATACAAAACTTCTTTCCCTTGAAAGCCTCTGCTGTAACATCAGACATAACAAAAGCTTTGCAGGTGATTGTGAGGGTTTTGATGGGTTGGGTTGAATTCTTGGAATAAGCTTCATGACTGACTTCCACAACTTAAACATCTTGATTTGTTGTCAAGGGAATGGCCAAACTTTATTCTTCTTGACTTTGGAAACATCTCTTTCTACTCTGCTGAAAATCAGGTCAATCTGTGTTGTGTAATGTGCTGCATTTAACTTCCGTAGGTGAAGCTTACTCGTTAGTTTCCTAAATTGTTACAGAGTTTCGTGGTTTACTTAATGAAATGTTCCTTATTCGAAATTAAAATAAAACCCAATGCCCATCATACGTAGTGCAACAAATGTATTAACCAACACAACAAATGCAATCTCAATACAAGGAAAAAGCAATTTCCAGCATTAAGGAATGTTTAAGTAATATTGTAGAATGAAATTATAATTGATGTTTGATAATTTTATTCAAGGGGCATCTAAAGGAAAGTTCTATTTAAGAGAGGTCAAGAAGGAGGAAGAAAAGATATTGAACAATTACTCTATTATCCAGGATTTCTACTTCTTGTTGGAGTATAGAATTTTGGTTCAATTAATACAGAAGATGAAAACCTTCTTTATATAAAATTGGAAAATAAAAACCCACAATTCCTTTTATGTGAGATCAACAACGTGCAGATTTGATTAATTCTAATTTTTAATTAAAAAAATACAAATATCCTTTCAAATCTACCATTCATAATTAGATTTTGGCAATCCGCCATTATTGGATGTTCAAGACTACCTACCCTATTGCGCCACCAATGAGTAGGATTCAATTCATTATTCATTGTTTGGAGGATATTTCATCATCGGCTATGGAGAAAGCATTGTACACCATTTCGTTACCGAGATTTTTTGAAACGCTGGGAAGATTGGGGAGAAAGTAAACTCATTCGATACACATTAATAGAGGTGACTTGGTCCAAATAGGACATACATTAGCTTTGATCTATAAATTGGGTATATCTGTATACATTGCATACTAGGGATAACTAAAATACTGAGTATTGAATTGCCTGATAATTGAGTGATAAATGTGGAGATCTTTTGGAATTTGTGATCTGATTTTCCTGATAATTGAGTGATAAATGTGGAAATCTTTTAGAATTTGTGATCTGATTCAGCATATGAACTTTCAGAAGTCATTTGATGTTTATAAATGTAACCTTTTTGAAGACTAATGATAGATGAATGCTAACACTAAACTGTAAATAAAGGATTTACTGTAAAAAAACAAGATTTACTTCAATCTCAAATCTAAATTTATTAAGAGTAGGGGTTAAATACAGTCAATTGTGCTTTGTCTGCAAGTTAGTGGCTGGTAGCATATTCTCAGTTGTGTAAGCCTATATTTAATCCCATGATTTGCTCATGCCTATTGAACCTTCGGCTGCAAATGTTAGTTAATACATTAGCTTTCAATATTGAAAAAAAAAAAATTAGAAGGGGACATTCTAAGTAAGGGTTTCTATGTGAAGGACGGTTGGCGTAACCCGTGATAGGGTTTCACACGGGGTTGTGGAGGAGGCTCGACCCTCCTCCACACTGGCGTTCAAGTCGTGTTACAGGCCATACTGTGCTTTGATTTCTAATCTTTCTTGCATTTCGATCTGGGGTTTCATCGGGGCGAAGTGTGTCTCCATCTTTATCTCTGCCCTCGTTCATGTGAAACTTCTTGTGGGGGTTCCGTCTAATAATGGAGGGGGATATGGACCCCCCCAATGGCTCGGCCAAAGAGTCGAACCAGGTGAATGGCAAGAATACGTATGCAATGTCATTCAGGGACATAGTGGTTGGTGAAAAGGTGAACTTGTCGTCTGGTGCGAAATTCATTCTGCAAACGCACGAGGACGAAAAATATGGGGCAACGGAGAGTGAGGTAAGTGCCCCTCTGCTTCCTCAAAAATGGATATCTTGGTTCTGAACCATGATTTAAAAAATGCAATAAGTGAAGAAGATTTCAGACTAAAGAATGTGGCAATATTCTGTGCAGACATTCATAACCACCTCATGAAATTCAAGTCATATGAGACAATCACTAAATATTAACACACAATTTCATATTATGTATTAGGTGGTGTTTTTGTACTGTATCAAATTATGTAATAATGAATTGACGTTGCCATCTACTTTCAAGTCAATCTTCATTGATTCATGTTATTATGTTCAAATTAGATTCAAAGCATATCTCTATACTGTCATTGCACTAATGTGTAAGCTGTAGTGCTTGAAGTTTAAACTATAAGTTTAAACATGTTTTCCATTAGACTTATGTGTGCTGAATGCAAACTTTTTTTTAAAGCTTCTTATTAGAAAGTTATTCAAAATCATATTAAATATTTCATAAAATACAATCGATATAACTATTACATATATCTTTCCATCCCAGTGCTAGTGCAAGTGCTAGTTTTTAAGAAGGATTGTAAAGCAAAATAGCCAATAAAAACAAAGAGTGCAGGATTACCTTCTTAATTCTACTGAACTGTGTGTTGGCAATTGAGTGTCAAAGATCTGCTACACCAATATACACCTAAAATACAGAAAAGAAAGTAACAGTAGATCTGCAAAATCTGAAATCCATATCAATTACGTTCAAGTACCATAGCCAAAACCAAGATTTTCCGGAAGAATGTTACTTTATAGAATAAATAAAACCACAACAATAAACGCCAGATGTTTACGGATCGAGAAAGAAAAGACCCATTTATTTTCTACAGGGCTAAACAATATAGTCAGATAATCTCCCAATTAAAATATGTGCTGCAAAGCGTAAAACAAGAGCGATCTTCTTGGCCATCGAGACAAAATCACCACGAACAAAATCCACTCATTGTTATCCATTCAAAACACACTTTAGAAGGTCTGTACTAATCCATATGCTCAACGCCTCAGTGTAAAAGGCAGGCCATAAAAGCAATGAAAGATCCCACCACACCAGCGGCTACAGACGGCATCGCCATGGAAGCTGTGCCTGTAAATATTGCTGGACTGGGCGCCTCTGCTTCCTGTGCATTCACCACCATCATCATCATCATCATAACTAACATGGCTATGAATCTCATCTTCTCTGCTGATCCTGCCATATGAACAACAGGTGTTTTACAGACAAGTAATTACCCACAAGTGGAAAATCCGCACCTTTTAAATCTCTCAGACCGTTTTGAAATGTAAAGGATGTGAAGATTGTGAAGAATGAGTAACAGGCGAGGGATATTTATGCTGCCCAGCAAACACGCTTTGCAAAAAAATAGTCGCAGAAATGGAAGGGTCAAATGTATCGTGAGTGGAAGGGGTCTGTAGCCACGTAAACACGTCTCAAATGTGGGTCGAAGAAAACTCAAAGTAGTACATCTGTCTGTTGCGTACGATAACCCATAACGTGTTACTGCTATATTTTTATATAGCAGTAAATATTACACTTGAAATTATTATTAAACCGTAAAAAATTATTGTAGATATATATATATAATAATGTTTATGATAAAAATATAAATTAGTTTAGAATTGGAATAATTCTTTCTAATTTAGCTTTATATTAATATATATGATTTATTATAGATATATTTATTAATTCAAAATCTGTTGAAAATAGAATCTTTTCAAGATTAAATATAGTTCTTTCTAATTTTTTAAAGATTTTGACATTTTTACTAATAGTTATCATTGCTTTATATTAATATATATGATTTATAATATTTATTATAAAAACATATATTAATTCAAAATCTTTTCAAAATAGAATATAATGGTTTTTTAACTTTTTGAATATTTTAACAAGATTTATTTTCTATGAAATTAGAAACTTCTTGTAACATTAAATTTAAGATTTTTACATTTATTTCTAATTATTTCAAGATTAAATATAGTTCTTTCTAAATTTTTAAAGATTTTGACATTTTTACTAATAGTTATCATTGCTTTATATTAATATATATGATTTATAATATTTATTATAAAAACATATATTAATTCAAAATCTTTTCAAAATAGAATATAATTGTTTTTTAACTTTTTGAATATTTTAACAAGATTTATTTTCTATGAAATTAGAAACTTCTTGTAACATTAAATTTAAGATTTTTACATTTATTTCTAATTATCAATATTTTCTAATTTTACTTTTTTTAAATATATATAAGATATCCATATGAATAATAACATAACACAAATTTGGGCATTGAGCTATTTTTAATTTTATATAATTATTTCTTGCTAGATTTGAAATTGATATTTAAATGTGTTTTTAGATTGACCAATTCAAAAATTAAATTTAATTTAATTTTATATAACTATTTTTTGGTAGGTTTGAAATTGATATTTAAATGTGTTTTTAGATAATTGAATTTAAGATGTATATGAAAAATAAAATCAATTTGTAATATAAAATAAATTAACTAAAATAAAATAGTTTCAAATTGATGGATGCATTTATGATATTTGTGCATATGTGGATGTATTTATGATATTGCACATATGAAATCAATAAATTAATTTCTAGTCAACTTAATTAATTTATATGATACATAATATTTTAAAAAATAACCAAATTACTTGTACATTAAAAATAGAAATTTATTAAAAAAAACATATTTAATATGTATGATTGATAAAATCAATAATGTTTTAATATAAAAGATTTCATATAAAAAAATATAAATTAAATATTTTTGTGACAGTTAATTTTTTTCATAGAACGTAAAGTGACAGGCATTTAAATGAACAAACCATCACAAAATTTTCATATGACAGGTAGGGGTGGCCGTCAAATTCCAGGCCTGGTCCCCATGCTAACTTTTCCAACCCATTTTGATGCGCAATGGTGCAAATTGAGCCACAGGTAATGTACTACAATGTAACATATCTCAACTATTCATCATTTTTGGTCATTTTCTCTGTCGTTTTTGTTGCTTTCCCCACTACTGTTGTATTCACTACTTCCAATTTCCATTGCTTTTTCAAACAACCTTTTTTTGAATGAAATGGCAATGGCGGTTATGCCAGGAAGAGAGCAAGGAAACATCAAAAGGGTGAAGGTAATTTCTACTTTTATGCTTCATGCACTATTTTAATTGAAACCCTTTCAGTATTACTCAATGGTTGCTAAACCTTTATTGCTTTTACTAGTGGCGTTGGGCTATTTCTTTTAACTAAGAAGGGGTGAACCTTCAAGCAATTAATTATATTAGTTTAAGGCTGCTCCACTACGCAGTACCTATTGCAATACAAACCCTTTCATTTTAAGGCAATGGTTGTTAACCAGGCTCCATTCATTTTACCACTAGTGTTGAACAAATTTTGTAGTCAAAATGAATGTTGCTTTCCAAGGTATTTTCTTACAAGCCCACTATTTGTAATATTATTTTTGAAGTAAAATGTGTATTGCAGTGATGTTAAATTATTTTGTCTCACCATTGTTTCTTCTTTTTTGATTTTGTGATTTTTTCTCCTTCAAACGAAAACCAAATTTGTGTATAATTTTTATTGGTTCTTCGCCTTGGGGGAGGTGCCAAGAAGAGAAAGAAGAAGACCTTACTAAATCCAAGAAGATTAAGCACAAGAAGAAGGCCAAGTTGGTTGTTTTGCAGTACTACAAGGTGGACGACTCTGAAAAGGTGCAGAGGCTTAGGAAGGAATACCCTAATCAAGAGTGTGGAATTGGGACATTCATGGCTTACCACTTTGATAGGAATTTACTGTGGAAAATGCTGTTTGACTTATGTCTACCAGAAAGCTGAGGCTTAAGATGATTTTTCCCTAAATTGGATTTTGGGTTAAATAGGGTTTACTAATGAATTGGATTAATTTAGGAATGAAAGGGGTTGCTTCCCATTTTTACATCATATGCTGGCATTTGAAATTGTCTAAGTTGGATAAGAATTTTGTATCAGGGACTCAAATTTATGAAAATCTATCATTTTATCTGTTGAATCAATAGATTGATCTATTTTATGGCATATTTGCATGGTTGGGATTGTCATAGGACTTGAGTCTTTTTTATTTGGTGTTTTTTGTTTTTTTCTTCATTCTTTGTTAATTAATATATCAAAATATTGGTAGCTTCTGATTTAGTTCTTATGTTAATGCCAATGAATTAGGTTTAGAGCTAAGATGGATTTAGAGTTAAATTAATATTTTATAAACTAGAGTCAACCATACTGGAAGAATATATAGAAGAAGTTAAAGCACATTAATGCCTAAGTAAATAATATTTCTTGTAGTTAGTGGGAATTCTAAAATTTAGTCAATTTAAATTAAAATACCCTTGTAAATTTAGGCATCCCCAGCCTTCTCCCTGGCTACTTCATTAGTCAGTATGCCTACAGTTTGATAAGATCCCAACTCTTACAACTAAGTAGGGTTATTGCTTTTTGTGTGCATAGAAACTATCTTGGACTCATAGTATTGTCTTTATACATGAAGGATCTTTGGAAATAATCCAATTTCATGCATTCAAAAGCTTAATATGACTATAAAATTATATTCAATGAATATAAAATTATTATTTGCATAAACCATGAATATAAAATTATATCTAATGAAACTTCAAATATTCAGTCATATGAACTAAAATGAAAGATGATTTCAAGGTTCAAATATTCCTTGATTCAACCATTGCAAAGTTTACTTTTCACACTTATGCTCCGATTCACTTCCTCTTTTAAAGAGTAAAGGAATGCATTTCAAGTCCTAATCATGATGATCCCCACCCTCTAATGGCAGCCCTAATAACCCACCTCCATTACTTATATCACATAACTTGGTCTCAAGGGCCTTAGGACTCATATACGTATTCTTAATGTACTGTTACAGCTATTAAATTCAAATTCTGGACTAGTCTACCATTTGATTCATTATGTGAGTCAAAAGGAAAAATCACATCCCCTTCCACGCCAATCCCTTTCCTTGACATTTGGTTTTTAAAGTACAAGAGCCAATATAATGGCACAAAACTATGAAGAAATATGTACTGCACAATGTATAAGCTTTGCAAATAAGAATGTATTAAGTTTAATATATGAAGATGATATGATCTTTACTGTTCACTCTATGTGAAAATAGCTTTGGCAACCATTGCATTTACAGCTTTAGTAGTAGCTGCTATACATTCAATACTAAATAATTTTGTATGGAAAATTGTCACAAAAATAACTTCAAGAGCAAGGAAAAAAAATTAAACCACCAAATGAACGTAAAATTCAATTTACAGTTCAAAATATCTCCATGTGAAGAAAAAAATAAGGATCTACCACTAGTATTACAATAATATTATATATTAAAACAACCATAGATAAAACCACAGACCCAATTCCTTCATTTGCCAGATAACAATAGATCTACTTTAGAATGAAATAAAACACAAGAAAAACTGATCTAGCCTTGTACAAATTTTACAATACTAAACCAATTTATCTGGCAAGTGATTTTGAGAAATATTACAAGTAAATGAAATGAATTATTTGGTTGTACTGCAATATGTTTGATCTTAATTTCATATATGGGGGCTTATTTCTTTAATTAAAGAAAATTAAATATTAAGGCTGATAAGAGAAAGTTGGGATATCTCCTAAAACATATTTCTAAAATTATCTCAGAATCTAGAAACAATATTTCATGAAACATCAATCATAAGCTAAAAAAAACCATAATGTTTAATTTAGGATTGACATAGCTCTGATTTCCCGCCCGTTGTTTACAGACACAGGGCTGCTTCACAGTTGTCTTTATAAATGAATTGTTTACATAATTTAAATGATCTCGTGGTATAACAGATTGACTCCCTCAACAAGCAAGGGTTTACCTAGCTTAATTTTCCAAAATTGTACATTCTATGTGCATTCTATTTTATCTTTTCTTTCATTAATTAAATATTCTTTATTTTTCTTGATGAGGCTGAGAACCTAGAAGCTGCTTTATGGGCATATCAAGACTTGATTTTGAGTCATTCAACTTCACTTTTAAACCAAGGGTCACTCTGTACATTCTATTTTTTCTCTTTTGGTTTATATAAATAATTTCTTTTCTTTTCTTTTTTGAAATTAGAGATAATTCTTCTAGTAAACCATTCAATTTCATGGACACATTCTATATTTTTTTTCTTTCAGTTGTTTATAAGTTTCCGTGAAATATATTTAAAGTACATCCTACTTTTACATTCCATTTTCTATAACTGAAGATAGGATACTGCCATTGTTCTTCATAAAAAGATTATAGAAGAAGATGAAAATGGCAAGAACAAGATAAAGCTTCCCAGACGACATGAGAAGTTTATGATCATGGAAAGGCTAAAGAACAGGGCTAAAAGAAGGGTTTAATGGATAAGATTAAGGAGAAGCTTCCTCGACAACACAAAGAGGAAGAAAAAGTGCATTGAAAAGCAACTGGTTTCATCTTATGTTAAGTTGTGTGTAGCTACGTGTATTTACCATCTTTTGGTTTGAAGCATACTGTGGATTGTATGTATGTTGTGTTTATCTTCTATATATAGTACAAATGCAATGGTTGATGTGTTTTTGTAATTGCAATGTTTTTTAGATGAATTGGGAACTGTATAGGGTTTTTATACCTGTAGTTTTTCATAAAAACTTTGGGCTAGCAATTTACTTTATGCCCATTGTATTTGCAGGGTTTCAATACATAATCATTATAAATAAATAAGTTAAACTAGTAGCATAATAAGAGGATTATTTTTATTTATGTGCTCATTGAGATATCTTTTGTTTTTGTTTTTATTTGTTGAAACTTTCAAATATGGTCCATGCAGTCATTAATATGCATGTTATTGCAACATACTTTTAATGCTTGATATTTTTTTATTTTTAGTGACATCCAAAAGCTCTCTTGCATTATAAACACACCCAACCTTCTTGGATAACATCAAACGTCTTAAAGAAATGATGGCCTTAAGCTTGCAAATGAAGAGCCTGAATTATGTTAAGAGACCCTAGCTATCTAGCAAAAAGTGAACTCAAAGGAAGTAACTCAATAAGTGGTTTGTATATATTTAAATAATAATAAAAAATGAAGCCATCTTGGATAAGAATGGACCAGTGCCTAATCCCAACCTATTTTATTTTCTTCTTATTTTATAGTGACTCAAATGCAAAGCCAGGTGGATCCCGCGGATGGAAAGTTACCTATGAAATTTAGTTCAAAAGTAAGATATATACTACATCATAGCTTATAGTTGTTTCCTAATGAGCCCATGGATCTTTAAGCTGCTAAACCCTTGTTTGTGGAAAACCTAGTTGAACTTAGTTTACTTCAACACATTCAAGCACAAATAAATTACTTTCTTTTCAAAATAATGTTCATAGAAAAAACCTTCATAACATTGAATGGTCTTCAGATGTTTAGTGTAACAACATAAAGTACAGTGAGATTAACACTATTTTCCCAGTTCAAGTCTCAACCAGCTTACTACAATATTAAAAAACATTGAATTTAACAAGTAGATGACAGTTAATTATCATTCAATAACCACTGACTCATTGAAGCTAAGGAATAAGTAGAAGATGACAATAGCCTATAAGCATAGCCCATCTAAGGTGCATGCTTCTCACAAAAAAAGAAGAAGAAGTTAAAACTAATGTGTACCATAATCTTCCATGAATTGAAATGATAGATAAATAGAACTATAATGTTAATACATATCTCTCCCTCCATAACTTGTAGCAAAATTGATATGCATTAGAATTATTTTTCCAAATTGTGGAACATATAAATGTTTCGAAGTATGCATAAATATTTCACAAGCTTTGGAAAATTTTAATATAACTCAAATTGTATTAAAGATTTGAATTTTCTCAAGAATGGTATGTTCCTTAAGTTTCCACAGTGTCATTAACTGAAATGGGCATCAATACTTGTAATTATAGTTTTCTTCCCATAGGCATATGAAAAGGGGATTTTTGAAAACAAAGTTGAACAATTGTAGGAATGGTAATGATACTGGCTAAATAGTAAACTTAGTAGAAACTAGGTGACATGGTTAAATTTTGTAACAACAAATAGTGATAGTTTGATATCCAAGTTCTTTACAAATAGACTATTTAAAAATTGAAACATATATCAGACTTCTTAAAGCTTAATCTCTAGCTTTGATTAAATAAGTTAAACTAGTAGCATTCACACCTTAGTGTGCAATGGGTACGCCAAAGAAATGTGGAAGGTCAATTAGGATAATTTTTTGTCTTTTTTCTCATACATTTATGTAGTACATGAAGTCAATTGGTAGGCCATTTAGCAAATGATGTTGTTTATACAACAAAGGTGTTGATGGAAAAGTGATAGCTTCAAATAAACTATGCAGATTTACTTATAGGGATCCAAACATGATTGCAATAAAACCTTTGAATCAAGAAGATAATCAGGCTCCATTACCAACCTGGGCTCATGTTATGATTGTAATAAGGAGAGAGGGAGAGATAGAGAGGGGTAGGGATAGAAAGAGTGAGAGATAGAGGGGGGAAGAGTGTGAGAGAGAGGGGTAAGGAGATAGAGATAGATATGGAGATGGAGAAGGAGGAGAGGGATATGGAGAGAAGGAGAGGGAGAGATAAAGAGAGAGAAGAGAAGGATATATAGAGATGGAAGAGATAAATATATAGAGATGGATACAAAGGGAGATACATGGATGGATAGAGAGAGGGAGACATGTCTAGAGATAAAGGGGAGAGAGGAAAATAGAGGTAGAGATGAAGAAAGAGCGAGAGAGGAAGAGGGGGACAAATAGATAGAGAGATATAGGTAGAGGGAGAGATAAATACAAAGAGAGATAGGGAGATAAAGAGGGAGAGATAGAGAGGAAGAGATAGATAGATATAGAGGAAGAGGGAGAGGGAGAGGGAGAGGGAGAGATAAAGAGATATAGATGGTAAGATAGAGTGATAGAGATATAAGGAGATATAGTCTGTGACTAAACCCATCCCTAAAATAAAATTGGAGTTTTTGCTATGTAACATTTACTTTCATTAATGTAATCACTAGATAACCATAAATTTTGGCTAAAACCTTCCACATATTAAAATATGTTAAATTGGTTTATTATTAAATCTCCCTATTAAGTCTCAACAATGTCGATGGGAAAAAATGGGCAAAATTTGTAGGAAAAATATTACGAAACCCTACCAAAGTAGAATTTAAGAAAAATGAGTCAAACCAAAATCAGTCTCCACATAGTTGTTGCTTCAATCTATTCACAATAAATGAAAAATTAGATGTAAAAATATGGGGGTTTAGAGCTACTAGATTCTTGAGCTCGAGACAATATTTGTAATTGTAACCCTACCTCTCCATATACTTTTAAAAACCCATTCCATTTTAGGTCTCTACAACTTTGTTCCACAAATTTTATGCTTGATTTTAAGAGTTTTGATTTCCTGTAAGTTACTTTAACAGTTTACAATACTCGTTTCTTTATGGCCCAGATTCTTGAGTTTCCCTCTCTCCACTTCTCAGGACTCTGTTAATTGTTTGACTTGTTTGCTATCCAAATGAAACCCATCTCCATTGTTTTGCATTCTCTCAGTCCCAGGTCTTTCATTTTGGGCTATTATCTTAATTCTATACTAACTTTTCTCCTTAGAAGAAAAGGAACAAGAAAAGAAAATTATTTTTAGATACCATAGTTTGAATGCTCCAATAGACATGCATCCAAAATGTGGAAGCATAGGCAATGAACTATTTGACAGAATATAGGTCAAAGATATGCAGTCTCCTAGAATCCCATGATTGTAGGATAATGCACAAAATAAAATTTTAGAAGGATTCACACAACAACTGGCACGTGCAAAGCCAAGTTCCACAAATTTTTCCACCATTATGCCCTACCGTGCTTTGGAATAGGGTATGGACATCTATCCATGCATAAAGGAAGGGAGATTGTTGTCAGATGTTATAGTCGAGACTACCCTAATTAAAATGTATGCAAAATGTGGAGGCATAGAGAAGGAACATGGATAGTTTGTTAGAATACCTCAAAGCATTAAAGATAGATAAAATTTGTTATGTTAGTTTTTTCAGTTCCTCTTGTTTCTAAAAGCTTGGTATATTAGTTCAATTGCTCTGTAGAGATGGTTTTCTAGGCATAGAGCCAGAACTAGACTCAATGGTTGTGGATGTGAGTATGGGTATTGTGCGTTGGACGTGCTTTTCAGTAGTTTCATTACAGGTTTTGTGCCTCTATACTCTCTTTGGTGCTAATTAGCTTTAAAACATAACAAATGGTCCATACTTGAGGTACCTAATATGGTCATCAAGAAAAATAGCTCTTCTATTTCTTAATGGGCATATGATATTTTGCTTAGTAAATGAGATTTATGAGTTTTATATGTAGTAATATTATAACTAATATTTGTAATATCAATCTGCAATTATCAGAATCTCTATTTTTATTTAATCAAAATATATGAGAAGTTTTCATCAGTGTTCATACTTAAAACTCTTTGTAATCTTTTATTAGCAATTGATGGGAAGTATGCATATGGTTAATGTATTGTTTCTCCTCATTGATGTTGGTCTCAATAGTATGACATCTATCCATTGAATGGAGTTCTTCTAATGACAACGATGGGAATCTTCTATGCTATGGACTTCACTACATGTGGTATGACATGGTAAGCAACTTGAGAAAATCACGACTCTTCTTTACAATTTTTGAAGTAATTGTTTCCTGATTTTTAATTTTCACAAGGTCACTTGTTATAAATTTAAAGTAAGAGAGAAAAAGTGAAATACATATTTTATATTTACTTTATCTATTCATAAAAAAATTTCATATAAAATGCCAAAGAGTTCATGGGAGCAAAACCAATTTAGAATTTGACTTAGTTTTCATTCAAAAATTAGATTAGCTAAAAGTTAAAAGTTATTCACCAAGATTTCCATAATTATTAAGTGAAGAACTCCATGCTTTTAAAAAATTTATGCCTGTACAACTTCAGTAAGTCTTAATTTATTGGCCAAATTGAAAAACAATAAATGTCATAATATTATACTAGTAAACTCCATGCTTTTCTTAATTTTTTGGCAAAAGGTTTGGTCAAGCATTCTATAGTTTTAATGTTTCTAACCCAAAAGATTTTCCATCAGTGCAGGAATTTATTATTAGCGCATTCAACAACCTTTCTGCCTCCTTTACTACTACCAAGACCTTGATTTCTGCATCTGGATTTCTCAAATAGCTTGCCTCATTTTTGAAAAATGGGTATTCTGCAGTACGAAAATTGCCAACATCAACCATCTACAATTTATCCTTCAATAACCTAGGTTGTTCTCAGCATTGTGAAATATTATGTTGATTGTTAAGAGTGTTTATGTGGTATTGTAAAGGGAAATTACTTGACATTTTGTCCTTCACATAGTAATAAAATACATGACTATTTTAGTAATCTTTTTTGGGTTTACCAGTTAGTATTTTTCTAAAAGAAATGAATTGTCAAGTTCCAATGGCAGTTTGACTATGTTATCATTATTGACTTTAGCACAAAGCTTTGGGATTGATAAAGTTTGTAATGAACTATTGTAATATATTTCGAGGAATTAGATCCTCTATGAAACAAAACTTTTAGTAATGAGGTCTACCAACCCTCTATCTTAATAAGTTGATACCATACTCTCAAATTATGATATTGTTTCCTGTCATTTTTGAATTAGGCTTTGACTATGACATCTCTTGTTCATTTTAGCAGTCCTGGATATACATATAGGTTGTTAGATCATTAAGATTGTCTAACCTTTGATATAACCTTATAGCATATCATAATTGTGTTCACTTGATTTTGAGAATTTGATTTGTGGAAGTTGTCATAATGAGCTCAAACTAAGGATTCATTGAACAAGGATTCATATTCATATGAAATATTTTTTTACATAAGAGAAAATACAAAGCTCCCACCTTAATCTGTTAACAAATTTTCTTTCATTTTACTCAAATATAAACTGCATAACCAATATTTGTAGCAAATGTTTCCTTTAAATTTAAATCTGTTGTGCGCTCTTCTTTGATGCATCGTGAGTAACAGGTTTATTTTCTGCTTTACTAATGCACCATTTAAAATCTCCCATTACAAGTACTTTACTCAAATATAAACTGCATAACCAATATTTGTAGCAAATGTTTTCTTTTAATTTAAATCTATCATACTCTATTCTTTGATGCATCGTGACTAACAATTTTTGTTTCTCCTTAAATTATGTATCATTTTGAATTTCCCATTACAAGTACTTCAATTTAAAATAACCCGACTCTATGGGACCTTGTTCTTTTAACATTGACTCACATTTAATATATTAAAGAGATCAAAATATTCTTTTATATAGCCTAGCCTTTTTGTAAGTAAAGATTTTAGATTCATTATAACCAAAATTAACCCCAACAATGTCTTCAGCGTACCCATTGCACACAAAGGTGCAATTGCTAGTTACTAGCAATTGCGCTAAATGTGCATAAAGATTGCAACAGGCTTGTAAATAGTGGGGTAATTCAGCTGATATGGGTAAGAGAAATGAATATGTGTGAGATAGCCATGTCATTCATGTAAGTATGTATCTTATGTCCTAATGTTATCTTTGGGAAATAAAATGTTCCAATATTAGTAATGATAAGTAATGAATTTTAGATTAAAAATCTATATATCATTAGATTTGAAATAGAAATAGAGTAACAATAATTATATAAAAAGTAATATTTGTGTGGGATTTCATTTAAAAATTTGTATGATGTTGACAAATTGTTTCACATTATATTCAAAATAAGATTTAGATAATGATAAATATTGTTATTAAACACTATCCTCCATCAAATAATTATGTTTTTTTTTTGTCAATATTAATCATTATGTCTATTAATTAGAGGGTGATGTGTTGTTCTAGGTTTTAACTATGTAGTTGAAAATATCATTTCCATAAACATCAATAAAGCACTCCAAATTGTTGAAAATGAATCTACAATTTATAGTATTGGTTATTTCAAGTCTTTTACAAAATGTTGTATAAAATATTTAGAGATGAAATCTAATAGCATTATTGACTTAGTAGATATTTAATCTACTAGTGTAAATGTAGATTGTTCACTACTCACAAAAAAAATGCATTCATACCTTCTCCACCACCATCCTAGATCATTTTCCGTAATGTATATAAATAAAATTGAATACAATGATTATTGTGTAGGAAAATATTTACAAACAAAAGCAATTGCAAAAGATCACTCTAGACAAACAATAAAATTGTAGCGAATTGGAGAATAATATCAAGAGTATGTTTAATATGACACTTCACCAATTGCTAAATTTATTACAACATTCAAATTTGCCAATTGTTTTTTTTTGGATTTTGTCAATAAATGAGTAAACTTAAAATGTTTGGCTTTTAAATCATGTTATTTGGTTATTTGTTTTTAAAATTTCCTTCTATATTTGATTCATATTTAAGTAGCCTATAATAGCTTCATTTCTTTCTATACACTTTAATACAAAAAAATATATTTTCAACAAACAAAAAAGTTCAACATATGGATCTAGAAACAAGGTGAATGTAAATGACCAAAAATTTATTATGTAATTGAAAGAACAACAAACCAAAGAATGGAGATTTTCACACTTGTTTTTTATGGTTGATTTTTTTGATTCTACTAGTCCATGTATTCTATGTTTAGTTTAGATTATTTGAGTTCTAGCTCCATGACCTATCATTAGAAAGAAGTGAGAAGAATTGAGAGAGTTGTATTTATTGTTCATTATTTTCATATTAATTTTATCACACACAAAGAAAATCTCTAATTTAAATTTTGAACTCTATAAAATATTTAGATTGAGTGCAAAGCTTGTTTATCCATTATATTATATAAGTATGAATTAGATAATTGTGTCTTAGGCACTCAATTTACCACAATAGCATTGGAAATTAAAAATAGTTTGGACCTTTTTTTCTTTGTTTCACTTGCATAAAAAACATACATGTCATCTACAATATCATGTGATTGTAGCCATGGCTTCAATCTTATATTTTATTCAATGTATTTCTTCTATAGAATCATTTGAACCTTGGATGTGATTTTTTATTAAGAATATAAGATAGAAAGACACCATATCAATCTATGAGAGTGGGAAAAATAGGCTAATGGGATGCAAATATATTAAAATAGTACTAAGGTACAAAACAGCCCAAGATAGTAAAAAATTTAATGAGGCTAAAATTAAAACACATACATAATTAATGAATAACAATCCTATAACTCTGGAAGGAAAGATTGACCATCAATATTTTGTTGGTTCAATCATGTAAAAACATTATTGGTACAAAAATGGATGTGTTTCACCATTATAATAATAGTGATAACCGTATTCATAATTAGGCCTAAATTATAACATTAGGATTTATTATAATATTGGGAACTTACCATGATAATACTTGATATATATGAAATTATATCTTTTAAAATTCACTAATGGTTGTTTCAAACTTTTGGATTTTTTCCAATGAATCAAACATATAATCCATGATTAGTGGTTTTAAATGAAATTGAAACTACTCGTTATTTTTTGTAATTGCTTGCAAATAGATATACTAAATTGTAAATGTTAGTATCTAGCATTGATAGGAACTAACCACTGATTCAAAAATTATCCATATTACTTGGATACATAGCTTATGACATGTATATTTAGTCCCTATTGTCTCCTCATATTAGTGTTTGAACTAGCCCATAGTTACCAAGAGATAGAATGGACAAGTAAAGGGGCAAGGAAATTACTGAGTAAATGAATAAGAATTTTCCTATATATAGAAAGAGGATGTCAACCTAAGTAGTGTACATAATTAAATGAGTAAGGATTTAACTATATTATATATAAATTTTTATTTGTCGTAGGGTTCCATGTGTAAGAGATGAATGATTTTCCTATATTATATACTAATGAAAAAATTAAGATAACACCTACTTGGGTGAGACTACCCAATCTACCATTGCATTTTTAGCTCTCATCAAAATTCGAGGGTATTTGCAATTCTCTGGGGTATTTTATTTCTATCTCTCCAAAAACTCTAAGGTGCACTCTAACTTCTAATGTATATATGTTGGTAAAGTTAGATTTATTTTTGGGCTTTCATACTAAAACAAGTAAGGATGTTCCCTAGATTATGAGAAATATATAACTTGGTGGTAGAATACCACTCATCAAGATCACATTGTGGGAGGATATTTAAATTTAGCTCCTAGTAATCTAACATTGTTGAAAGGGATTATAAAGGAACACAAGGAGAAGGTTGTGGTGGAAATATGTACATGAGTGCATGATTAGAAGGAGAGGTTGTATTAGGGTCTTTGGGGAACATT
The DNA here is from genome assembly GCA_007258455.2 of Sequoia sempervirens. Lineage (NCBI taxonomy): Eukaryota > Viridiplantae > Streptophyta > Pinopsida > Cupressales > Cupressaceae > Sequoia > Sequoia sempervirens. The sequence continues at coordinate 39,334 of VDFB02096964.1, forward strand.
TTCAAGATTAGAAATTATTATGTATGGAGGTTAGTTGTAGAAGAGAATCTTCCCTCAACTAAATGAATATAGAGTGAGGAGGAGAGTTCCTCTAAAGAAAGAAAGAAATATGGTAGTAGCTAATAGAAAAGTTAAAGAAAAGAAAAATTATTCCATGCAAGTGATATTAAAATAACATATTAAAAAGAATCAAGTTTCTTGTATTATTCACATGACTTAGAATAAGTTTCCTACTAGAAATCACATTCAATGTGCAATGGATATGTTGAAGAGATCTTGAAGGTCAATTATTGGGTCATTAATCAAATGATGTGTTATGTTCAATGTAGCTCCCCATGGACAATCTCACTTTTCTCAATCATTTATATAGCTTAGTAGTATGAATTACAACACAATGACAATCCTTTATTTACATTTAAGAGGTGAAGCTTAAGTAGTGAAGGAAGCTCTCCTATTCATTGCATTTATCATAGGCTATGAAATCAATAATTTAAGCTCTCCTATTTGTGAGAATAATTTTTGCTTCCTCATTGTGGCTACTTAGTACATCTATGTTTATTTTGTTTCTTTTGACTCAAAGGCTTTATGCCACACTGAGGGGAATATTTCCTTACAAACAAATGAATCTATACTTTAGATAGGCCACTTCAAATGAACTCTCATGTCTATGTTGGCAAATGTAAACTTACCAGGTTGTCATATCTCTTTAGTGTTTGAATTTCTAACTTTGTCATGTATGATTAGGAAAGATGTATTCTTTGCTATCAACTTTGATGAATTTTCATATTTCCACCTAATATGAGGGTTTTGTCTTGTTTCCTATTTCCCATCATAGAAATGATATTAAGATTCATGTGTAGTAGATAATGGATGGGAACTAGCCACAACAATTAGTCGATAAGCACTACATAGTTCCTTGTTTACTAGTGTTAAAGAACACGCTATTAAGGATATATTCAAGTACTAAAAAAATAACACACCATCCACTAACATGTGAAATTCAAATTAATAATGAAGAAAGGGGTGACTTGGTATGAAACCTAAATTATGCATAAAGGAATTTGTAGGAAAATTAATTACACATAAATGAAATCATTCAAATACTACATCTTACAAAAATCCACTTTCAATGATGCTTTAATGGATAGATAATTTGTGGAATGTCAGTATGATATCATGGGTCAATCTTAGGTTGTTACATAGATAAAGACATGGTAGCACTAAACACCAGGAATGAGTAAGATTGACAGGATGATATTTGAGTATAAGTGATTATACTTATACTCAAATATAAGTGGTTATACTTATATTCAAAAAAACATGACACATTTGATGGACCTACCATATAACTACATGTCTTTCACTTATTAGTGGCACATGAAAAACAACCAATGACCAAATCTTTGGAGTACATAGGTCCTTATCTATGTCACATTGACCACTCGATGGAACTTTAATTGTGTACTCTATAAAACATAATGATCTTTCTTGTGATACATTATGTATAACATGACCTCATTAAAAAAACTACTAAATATTTTCTGACCTATGAAACATATGTAAAGTAATACAATCACATCTTCACCACCACCCTCATGTACATACAATTGTGTACGACACAAACATGTTGCTATTGTAAAAATGATGTGCAACTATTATGTGAAATTATGTTTGACCAAGAAAAATTGTATAGTGTGAAAAGACACAAAAATCAAATTGAAAGCCACGTGTCCTACTAAGATAAATTCCCTCATCTTAAATCCTTATCAAGCAATATAAACCGTTGATTAAAAAATCGAAGTATCTCCCTCTCGTAAAGAAAACACCTTCAGCATAATGAATATCCCAACTATTTATTTTTAATTATTATTTTTATTTTTATTATTTCGATTCTAATGCTTAGTTACATGAAAATTTGCCCACCCACTCATGCATTTTTACGTGGAACGAGTCGAAAGTCCAATTTGGAGAAACTTAGAATTTAACAAAATCCCCTTTACCAATTGTTCTACGTGTTAATTCATCAATTTCTTTGGTGTACGTCTTTATTACCATTTTGACTGACTGTTTCGTACATGCCAAGTCGACTCTACAACTTCTGACTCCTTATTCACATACGACTTTTCTCCAACACACATTTTAGACTCTTTCGCTGCTTAGGAAATTATTTGCAATTTACAGACGCCCAAGATTTGATGCACATATTTTTTTCCAAAGCATAAATATCCCTCTCCACTGCCATTCTTGTACACCGCTAATTCCTCTCTTCACAATCTCCCTCTACATTTCAATACGGTGTTGAGAGATCACAAAGCTGCAGGTATTCCACTTGTGAGAATTTTTTGATCTGTGAAACACCCTCTGTTAAAATGGCAGGAGCAGCAGAGAAGTAAGTAGACTATCTTAAACTATCTTAACTAAATATAGTCATACTAATAAGAAGGGTAAGTAGACTATCTTAGGACTTACCAAAAGGAGGATCAAGAGCCACTATAGCAAGTGACAAAAGCACCTCAAACAAAAGGTAGAAGCAAGATAGTATCTATGCTCATGCTACACTACGTTAAAGAAAGCCAATCAAATGAACCATTAATATTTTCACAAGATGGAGGAGTCTAACCCTTCCTTTTAAGGAGAAAGAGGCAAGACATGGTTCCAACTATGTGAACAACTCTATGCGGGAGTGAGTGGTGGTAGCTCTTGATACAAATGATCTAGAAGAATTTTAATATATTATCGATCTATTAAATTGTTAATAGTCATGCACTAGCCATACCATTAGTTAAAAGGAGATTGGAAAGACTAACTATTTTTTGGATTTGCGTACATGTAAGTAGCTTAACACAAGAGTATGTCACTTGTGAATGTGTTATTAAATTACATTCTCATCAAGGTGGGCACAAAAATAAATGGAAAATTGTATGATTATGCTAATTTCACCATTACATTTTTTCCTACTTTGATGTGCATGCAAATCTAACATGAGTATGTATTTCAAAGAATGTGCACATTCTTAGCCAACACAAAAAGTAAATATTCAAACATTCATTAAATGGATAACAATCCATGTAAAGTAACAATCATTCTTGAATTATTTATGTACTCTCATTGGTATGAAAACTCCATAAAAATCTACAACAAAATTAAAATGTGTAATGAGTGGCTCTTGCCTCATAATGAAAATATGCACAAACTACAAGTTGTTTTAACTATCTAAAAAATAAGAAGAATGACTCATAATAGAATATTTTTTCAATATGGAATGCAATATCAAATATTTTCTATGATGTAGTATTGTGATATGGGTCAAAGCATGATGTGACTGTAATAAAATTCCATGTGATGTTGCAATGTAATGTCTCTCTATGACACAAGCACATAATGTGATAAATCTCCATATGATGTTGTAATATGATAAACATCTAGGAAATGTAAGAATGTGATCAAAACTCTTTGCATGGTACATGGGTAATGTGACAAAAACTCTTTGCAATACAAAATGTTATAAGAATATGCATATTAATACAACCATATAATGAGATAAGATTCCAAGATGATGGCTTTCTATTTAGCACAAATTGATATATGAAATCTCAAACATGAAAAGTGTGAGTGACAATAGATGCCCTTCTAATTGGTTGCTTCTAACAAATGCAAGAAATTATAGAGGAAGAAAATATACATGATAAGGTAATAAAATAATATGTAATCATGTAAGCACATATAGCATATAAAAGAAAATAATAATTGCCTTAAATAAGCAAATTATACTTGATAATGAATAATAATGTAAGCATATAACTTGGAGATAAGCATAAAAGTATGTGTAAATGTGTGTAACATAGCCGAATACACCATGAATAATAATCATACAACATATGTAAACATGCAAATGACTTATATGATGATGATGTAGATATAACTCTTTATTTCCCTTTCAAAATTGAAGGGTGTTCTAATGATTCTAGCATGTGATCTCCATCATGTAATGTCTTTAAATGCCATGGCATAGCAACATGTTACATATAATATGTGCTAAGTCAGTTTGCAATGACTAGTAGAATTTGAATTTTGAGTCTTGAGATTCAATGATCATTCCTAGACTCATTGTAATTGATCAAGATGGATAAGATGGTAATTTATATGTGAGAGATAAATGTATGAGAATATGTGGGATTAAAGATGAGATAGGAATGAATAGGTAGTGAATGTAGGTGAGTAAGTGCAAAGGAGAAAAAATTAAAGATGGATCATGGATTGGACCATGAGCCAAACTTCTCACAAGAAACATGTTAATTATCAAATAAGATTACTTCAAAATATTCCCATCATAACTAAATGGAAAATAACATGAATATAATAACATAACCATTAAAACAATAAATTTAATTAAAATAATAAAACCACTCAAAAATAAATGTTATACTTTTAATTTAAAACATATTTCAAAGAAAAATAAATATTACAATAAAAATAGAATCTAATCCATCAATAACTATTATGAAAGAACTTACAGTACAACCCCAAATGACCATTGACCAGGGACCCCAAATACGATCGAAGCCGATATAGGGGAAAGGGGCCCATAGTGGAGCACCCTAACTTCACATTTCTCAAAATTCTATGTGGAAATTTCAAATCATTCCCAATTTTGTACAATAGTTTATTTGGAAACTCACATGCTTCTATATTTCATTTTAGGGCCACATCAGCATGCTTTTTGTTGAGGTATCCAAACAGACCCCAAAAAAAGTGAGACCGATAGTGGTGCACTAAGTCATGTTTTATTGGTGTACTGATGTGGCATCACATGATTTGTCAATTTGTGTACTTTATGGATAAACAGTGTTTTGTAATTGGATATTAAGGTTCTCCACTATGGGGTCCACTAAGGATTACTTCTATCGCCACTATTGAACCCCGCTCCACTATGGTCCCCTCTCCCCTACCATGTGTTATTAAAAAAATCGCTCTTTCTGCAATTCACGAATCTCAAACTTCTTCACACAACTTTTCTCCAAACTAGATTTTAGGTGTGTTTAGGTGGTTAAACATTTTTAGACCAACTTTAAATTTGACCCAAATTTTCTACAATTTTTGGAAAATTCCATTTGGTGGGGGCCAGAAGAGGCGAGAATGCTAAAGCAACATAAATATTCTTGGCCTTTTGTAACTTGTTCTTCACTAATTTCAAATATTTACATTTCAAACAATCTAAGATCAATGAGGTACATATATTTTTGTGGATAATTTATTATTGTTTCTTCATATTATTTATATTCTAACATTATTTTAAAAAATATTGGTTTTGGATATGGTACATGAAAATAATTGATATGGATTTTAGAAGTTGTAAATCTACTGTTGTCTATTGTTGTAGTAGATCTTTGAAATTCAATTAGCAATGTATGGTTTAGTAGAAATAACTTCATTAAGAGATGGAAATGCAAATTTTTAGTTTCCAAATGAGAACACCTTAACCTTTAGTTGTGGAATTCATAGGTCGATGCTTAATCCCAAATTACTACATATATTTTTACCTCTAGATCATCCAACCCCTCTTACTTGCCCCCACTACCATGGCCATGGAAATAATAAACATGCTTTTTGGACTTCTTCCAATGTAAAAAGAATCTATCATGTGCTCATGTCTTCCCTTACAACCCTTTTCACACATTTTTATCATGAAAATCTACTCTTTTTGGCTTTTAGAGTTTCTAGGAATGTGATTATTGAAACTTACAAGTAATTGTGAAATCTTTTTGGAAATTGTGGCATTGGAAACTTTCACCACCTTTTTCTTTCTTCATGAAATTCAAATTTAATTTATCTACTCTAACTTATACCTTTATATCTCAAATCTCTACAATGATGAAAGATTAGTTGTAGGCTTATTCAAATTTGACCCAACAAGTGAACTTGATCTACAATCCTACCTTACAACCATTGAACCTTGTTAAAAATCCATGGGAACCAAGCTTGATTAGATCATCCAAGAAGCCACAAAATTATATAGCCTCCCACAAACTCCCACAATAAGGGAAAGATCAATCATGCAAACTTCCAATACCTTAAGATTGTCTAGTTTGTTATCAATCATGTTTCTTATTCTATTGGGCATAAATTTGAATGGTCAATATTGATGAATTTGAATTCTAATATTCTTTGGATATAATTCTCTCTAGTTTGATTTTTGCAACTCAATATTTTTTAGTTTATTGGCATTTTGCTTACCTATTTAGATGTTTTCTATATGGCCTTTGATGAATTGTGTTTCCTACTTTAAATTCTATGGTATATACTTGGCTATGCTTACTTCTATAGCTTTTTATAACACATTTATGTAATATTATTGTCATCTTAGTTTCTTTTATATTTGTCATGTTGTAGTGGTCTATATCATGTAACTCTACCATGATACAGTCATCTATATTTGGCTATCCCCACTTTTACAATTGTTTAGCATATAGTTCTCTATCTTAAGCTACTCTAATATTATTTTCCAATAGTGATTGATTGTTAAACAATAATATTTGTGCAATTTATTATTCCTTGATTATTCTAATATTCTTTAATCCTATATTAAGCTTAATACTATTTAAATGTAATTATTGGAATTTCCCTCCATCTTATTTTTGTTAGAAATATTTTTTAGATTTATAAATTAATACATATAATTGTGATGGTTAACAATAGAATATGGTTTATTCATATGTAAATGCAATAATCTAAAAATTTGGGGCAAGGAAATCATTTTATAAGTGAGGAATAATTCACTCTGAATATGATTTATTAGAGAGAGGATCAAGATCCATCTACTTGTCTTGAGAGTCATGTACTGCAAGCAATACAAGCACTCCCAAAAGGGAGGTAAATGCATTATGTTGTGACTGGACCCATGCCAACTTCATTGAGAAGGAGGAAGCAAGAAACAACTTTGATTGTGTGAATGATTCACTTTGCCTAGGACTAGGTATTGGAAGCTCTTGGGGTACATGTTTAGATTTTATTTTTTCTTGTAGTGGAAGATGCACTCCCTTAGAGATTGGGTATGTCCTATATGTTGAAACTCCAATTATATTAAATCATGCCTACATCTAAAGCTAAGAAAAAGTGAGAACACATGCTCTCATTTGAAAAAAAAGGAAAAATCTACAACCTATCCATTACAAATAATATTATTTCTCTTTTTAGAGTTTTGAAACATAACATAAGCTCTAAAATTCTCTAAGTTATGGAAATATAGGATACTCGCATGAGCATAGCCCTAGAAAATTCATTTTTTTAAGAGAAATACCTAAGATGAAAGGTCTAGAAAAAGGATAAAAATCTAATTCCAAGTGTTCTTGGCCCAAGGGAAGGTCCAAAAAGTATGATTGAAGGTCTCAAATCTATTACATGCAAGACATCATGGATAAGAAATTTCAATGTGAGAAGTTTTCCCTTAAAGGTAAACCTTGGTAGGCCAAATACAAAATAAAATGAGTAATTTAGGCTCCATTATAGATTTAAAAATTCATTTAAGTTGAAAAAGCCAAGTCTAGGGGGGCACTTGAGAGTCCAACAACGATTGAGCTTAAATATTACGTAATAACCATACATCTCAACTTCAAATGACTAATCTCCATAGACTAGATGACTTATAGCCTTTCTAAGAACTTGTTTACATAAGATGCAATACTATCTAATTTTACTAACAAAAAGGAGCTTCTATAATTGATTTTCTATTGAGCTTATAGTGAAATTCATAAAGGAAAATAAAATTTCCACTATTGGACATTGAAATAATTTTTGGCTAAATTGGACACTAAAATAATTTTTTCTAAATAAATCTTCACTTTTGGGCACCTATAGCGACTAAACCGTGAGGAATTTGAAGATGATGCAAACTAGAGTTTCATGACATTTTTTTTGTAGATTCTAAATATACTTCTTTTCAAAAAAATTGGAATTATATTGCACCTCTTTTTCCATCTCCCTCAAAAACTAGTTTTTTTTTTTTTCAGAAAACAACATTTTTAAGGAGTGACGCTCACCGTATAGCACATAACCATTTTTCCATGAAGGATAAAATTCTAACTCTTTCAAATTTAGATTTTTAACTCTGATATGTAGTCCTTCCACTTGGTTAGATAGTCTTTTATTGAATATTTTGTCTTTAATCAAGTTTCGAAGTTGACCAATTACAATTCAGGCATAGGCAGACTGTATAATGCGTAAATTTTTTTGTATGTATCAAAATTATTATTTTTTTATTGGATCAAGGACTTCAATATCTGGTGCACTCATATTTTTCAAATGTTTTTTTTTTATAATCTGCTATTTTTCCACATACATGCAAAACAGAGAGCTTGATTTTCAATGAAAAACCTATGTTTAATAAAACTAAAAAAACAAATACATAATAAAACCAAAACATATTAAAACTATAGTAATTGGATAGCTCGTTTTGAGGACTACCTAATTCCAATTGGTTTTATGAAGTCTCCTCCATTTTCATCCTCAACCCTAGCTTCGAAACATAAAATTCTAGAATTTTTTGATGCCAGGATGACAAGGTGGGAATTAGGGGGTTCGAGCAAACCCCCAGGGGTTCGCTCAAACTAAGGTTCATTCAAACCCCCTCTCAAAAAGTGTTTTTCTTTGTTTTTTTGGCGACAATGGGGTCCACCTCAAGAGTGCATTTAATTGGTTCACACAAAATGGGGTTCATTTGAACCATTTTTTGGTTTGCTCAAACCAAAGGGCTCATTTGAACCCCAAAAACCAACAAATTTTGTATGGGGTCATTTTTTGCCACTTTTCCTTCCTCGCTCAAATTGTAAACCACTTTTGTGGGTTTACCCATATAGTCTAGGATAATCCAATAACATGCATACTCATAAGCACAATTAGCCTAAACTAATTTAATGGTAATAATTTATGGGAATATATTTTCTAATATTTTGTGCACTACAATTAAATGTGGAAGGTAAATAGAAAATGAATTTACTTAGACCCATAATCAATGAATGAACAAAGTTACATGTGGCACTAGAAATTAGTATGTCAAGATTTGAAATGGAATGCCTCTATCTACTATTTTCCTTGAGATCATAATAGTTTATTTGCTATGTGAAAGATTGAGTCTAGAGATTAGAGTTGATTTTTTATTATCGAGATTCCTACACCTATAAACTTGATATAGTAATATGCACTTAACTCAACTTTCTACTTTTCTTGATTCACCAACCTACTTCTACCTTTTTCTAATATATGAAGACTACCATTACATAGAAATACTAATAGAAGACTTCTCATTATTTTATGAAGGGACACATTCTCCTAAGTCAACCTATAAAACATTATGCATGTACAAGATTAAACTCTTTAGTCATGCATATGCTCCTAAAATTCTTACACCAATCAAGATCCCCTTTTTTGTACTAATTAAAGTGTTGTAATGTGAATGATATGTGAATGATTTCTAGATTATCAGAGATTATTTAGATATAAAAATAAATCCATTTAATTACTTTAAATATAAAGACACTTAAAAATCACATAAATTTGTGTTTAGTTAGCCTTTGGAGAGAAAAGGATTGGCTAGAGTTAGTCAGAATTTAAATTTAAAAAAATTGAATTTGAAAGGATCAAATATGGAACCATTTGGTCAACCTTGCAACTGTAAAATGAACCCAAAACATAAAAGGAGCTTTAAATATGAGTGGATAATGAGAATGTGGAAGTATGTGCATGTATATGTATAATAAATGTATGGATATAATGAATATAATGGAATGTTGAACATATGGATGGGTAGGGGATAGAAATATATGAATGTGTATAGAAAGTAAGTAGATGAAATATGGGGTTCAGGTATTTTACTTTGTATAAAATAATGGTATTTGTCAATATGTCAGTGTATCAAGTCACTTTCCTCAAAACATGCACAAAAATAAATTGGAAAGGACATGGGTATGCAAATTTCACCAATCCATGTTTCCTCCACTTTGAGGTGCATTTGAATCCTAGAGTTATCATACATCTAAAATTATGTAGTGCAATCATAGACATGCATGTAAAGTAAACATTTAGATACCAAAGAATACAACAAAGGTCCATATAAAGTAATTCACCATATAAGATGTAATTGTGTGAGTTTTCCTTTTGTTATGTATTCTCCATGGGGACTTGCAAAACAAAGTAATAATATTTGAACATGAGTAGCTTTTATGATAAAATTATAGATAAATATCATTATAATCTAAATATAAATATTAAAATTCTCATAAATGAGATACAGAGGAATTTTGCTTATATAGAAAGTGTTAATGATTCACTTTGCTTGGAATTCAATGGAGGATAGGGTGCATAGAGAACAAAACGTTTCATGTACTAAGGATGAATGTTTATAGAAATTTGTAACTATCTATGAGTGAATGGTAAGTGCAAGAAGTTGGATTCACTTTTTGGAAGTCTTTTTCCTACAAATTAAATTTTCTCATTGTTGGAGTAAAATTTTGAAACCCCTACACATATAATATTAACATGGTGTGAAAATATGTGTCTAGTTTCCAAGTATGAGTGTGAAAATATGAGTCTAGTTTTCAAATATGTAAGTTATTCTAATACCTAGATGATAAAAGTTGGTTTTGTATAGGATGTACAAAAGTAGCATTTCAAAAGTTGTATGCTTTGGGGAAAAAATGCATGTGTACAACCAACATAATTTGGCCAAAATGAAAGTATTTTCTATTTTCTTTTGTGGAAAGATGCAAATAATGGTAAAGTTTGGTCAAAATACTTTTTTGTGATTTTTTAATGTACATTATTTTTTTAACTATTTTTTATACTAGATCCTTATGTTTTTCAAAACCCCTCATGTATGACCAACATAATTTGAGCTAAAATAATCTTAACATTAATTTTTTTCATCATGTAGACAATAATGTCTAGATTGGCCAATCATATTTTTTTCAAAAACAAAAAAAAAAAAATCATTAAAAAATAATAATGTCATTGAACAAGTTTATGAATCCCTTTTGTTTAAAAATTATTTAATAAATAGAAAAATATGTCCATTAGTAAAATAATAATTGCATATTTGAAAACTAGAGATTGTCATCTATAATGGGTTTTAATTTGGTCCAAAAATTTAAAACAAACTATTGGCCATATAGCTAAAGTTAGTTCTTACCTTTGTTGTTATCATCACATTGTACTTGCAAACTTCAAAGGCTAAGGGTCGGGTTTCCAAGCCTCTTTCAAGCCCAAAACCAAAGCAAAAATGTAGCTTTCAAATTTTAAATTTTATGAAATGCACAATTGTTCTAAAAAGAATGGGTATGCAATCTAAAAAGAAATGTTTACCCATTCTAAAATAGGTATGCATTCTAAAAATGAGCTCGTGGGAAAAAAAAGGTTAATATCCTTAAGGAATATGTACTCATTTCTAAATTTGTAGAGGTTTGTAATGTGTACCAATTTAATAATGAGACTCCAAATCATAATGGGCACCTATATAGAAAAAGTAGGAGTTTAGGTTAAGTTGGTACCTATAAATTAATGAATTTATCTTGATTTGTTTTATCCCCTAGTTCTGATACCCATCAATTATGGGTATGTGTAGGATCACGATGGGCCAAAAAGTGGCGATGTAAAAAAATTGCATTTTGTTTCCACCAAAAAATGTGAAAATCCCGGGTTGACTTTTTTTTGGTTGGATGTTAGTACATTGCTCCAAAGTAATGCCCAAAGCAAAGAATCTCAAATCATATATCCAATCCGATTTGGGTCGGGTATAAATAGGTAAAAGCGGCCATTTAAAATAATTTCCAATCATTTTAAATAGTTGAAAACATAGTGAGCACGACCTGGGGCAATCCGATATCCTATTCGAGTTGATATTCGATTTGCAAGGTAAGTTTTTGGTTTTATTTTAGTGATTTTCATATTAGTTTTGTATAATTTTAATTATTTTTTTATGGATTTTTATTAAAAAGTAGGGTTTTTTATGGATTTTTATTAAAAATTTGGGTTTTTTTATGGATTTTTATTAAAAACTAGAGTTTTTAATGGATTTTTATTAAAAGCTAGTGTTTTTTATGGATTTTTATTAAAAACTAGTGTTGTTTATGGATTTTTATTAAAAACTAGAGTTTGTTATGGATTTTTATTAAAAAGTAGGGTTTTTTATGGATTTTTATTAAAAACTATGGTTTTTTTACAATAATTTCATTTATATTGGGTAATTTCAGTTAGATTACTTAGTTTTTAACTTTAATCAAGTATTATAGCTAAGAATGAAAATGCACAAATGCCAAACTCTATCCTAGATGATAAACACATTGAAGGAAATAATTAAAAATATAGAAACCCTCTCCACCCAACATAATGCCTTTCATTCATGGCAACAAACCATGAGGGAATCTTACTCTTGTGGATTGTCTTACAAAGATGTGAAAGATCTCCAAATAACAAAAGCCCAAATAGCCTATTTAGTTGTTAACCCCCGCACCGGTTTTCTAGTTAATGTTAATAAACCAAAACTTTCTATAAAATGGTGCACAAATAAGGACATTGTAGATAACTTTTGGGATCATTGGTGTATGGTTTTTGATAAAACACCCAACAACAATAGTGATATACCATTTTACTTTATTAAAAAATTATACGCTAAGTTTGTGTTAGGGCATCATGTCAATTACTTTGACATTAAACCCTTCCAAGGCGTCGGTGGAGGTATACCCCAGGATAAACTAGGGACAGTTAGAGTAGTCCAGGGCCCATATTTTCCCCCTCCTCCCCTTCCTCTGCCACCTCCAATACATCATCTAGATATTATCGAGGGTGCAACCACACAAACTATTCAAGCTATTCACTCTTTGAGTGATCTTTTGGTTTCCCATACTTCTACAGTAGCTCAACCACATGCTAGTGATGTTGGCAATGGATCAAGTGCTACTACATCCTCCTCTTTAGATCCACACATTTGTGTGCCACATACTTGCACTATGTGCCACCAGATATGCTTGGGTCCTCTTGTATAGCCCATTGACAATCCCTTGGAAACTTTTGATTATGACCTCCATGATGTGGACATTATAGGAGATCATACATAGGGGAGTGGAGTACATCCTACAAAGTCCTCTCTTGCTAGAGAGGGGGACATTGGAATAGTTACACAGGTGAGGTTTAAGTTGTAAATTCATAACTTGCATTTGTTTTTAAATGAATATTAATAAGAGATGGTATCAAGTACTAATATTTATTTACATGGTCTATTTAACAGTTGATGTATGAGGAGGAGCTTACACAAGTGACTGATAGCACCCTTAGGACCATTTCATTTGGCCTCGACAAGAACATAGTATATATTTTCATACTCACTCGTTTAATTTTTTTATTATATACTTTTTTGTCATTTGAATTGTCATTAATGAAATAATATATTAACTTATATGTTTATCTTATTTTCCTCTTGTAGGAAACACCTAGTGTGAGTGAGGTGTAGTGCTGTCCAAACTATGGAGGCACAATGTTAGATAAGGGAAAGGTAATTGAACTCAAATTTGATTGAATTAATATTTTCAAGATCTTATATTGATCATACATACATCGACATAGATTTGTAGTTTCATCTGTACTTGTCATTTTTATGTATAAGCAATTATGAGCTATACATCCTTGTTGACAAGTGTCACAACGCCTGAAGGAGTAGGTATTGGAACACCTCAAGGAGTAGGTGTTGAAACACCTCAAGGAGGAGATGTCAAAACACATGAAGGAGATGAAGAAAAAGAGATGCCTAAAGAGGTATGTGTTTATTTTATTTTGTGTTTGGTAAATATGTTCCTATTACCGACAATTGTAAGCTAACTTGTATCAATTTTATGTTTTTGTTCACATATATAGAATGACATTTCAAAAGTTGGTTTGATTGGTTCTTTAAGAGGGGCATATTCTAGGACTCTTGGCCCTTTGAAGAGACATATATTTGAGGTAATCAAGATTTCAATTTTGGAGTTCAATTATAATTCAATGTATATTGATTTTGATGTTAATTATTCAATTTTAAATTATATAGTATAACTAATCTCAATTGTGATTTGAAATTTTCTTGTGTAGCTACCTTCAGAGCCAAAGAGTGCTTCAAAGAGGCTCCATTTTGATGATCCACTAGTAGTTTAGGATGAGATAGACATTTTGGCATGTAAATTTTGAATAGATATCGAGATGGCATATGCCACATTTTGTAAAAAATTGCTTGAGTTGGCATTGATGCCATTTTTGTATATGGACATACACTTGGTTATTGGATAATTTGATATATAGAAGTTGACAATTGAAATAATTTGTTCCTCATGTGCATGATTAAACTCTTTGAAAATTTAATCTTGAGCAATGGCTAAATATCAATGTACAATGGCATAAAAAATGATGGTTATATTATGTAGTTTATATTCAAATGGCTAATTACATTGCACTGCACATCTTTCAAACTCAAAGCATTACTTCAAATTGCATAACTAACAACTAGATGTTGATAGATGAAAAATTTTCAATTACAATATAGTTTTTAGAAAGTCAACCTAAGTAGTTATGCAATTACTTCACATTGCATAACTAATAACTAGGAGAAATTGTCAATTGCATTTTCTTGTCATGGAATTCTATGAGACCACATTTCTTTGAGGATTTTTTTGCAAACAGTTCACTACATTGTCTGTGCTACCACATTTTTCATACACGTCTACCAAAGCTTTTTATCAAATAGTTCACTGGCTTGTTGCTATGCCTAAAATCCTAAAACAAGTGCTTTCAAACAAGCTATGGATGCTTGGAAAAATTCTATCAAATCATAATAGTAAGCAATAGCATAGACAAGGCAATGAAGTGTCTGAAAAAATGCCTCAAAGAAATGAGGTCTCATGGTGATGGAATTCCATGACAATCAAAATCAATTTTTATTCTCATGGTATTCCATCACCATGATTCTTCATTTCTTTGAGGCATTTTTTCAAATAGTTGACTGCCTTGTTGATTGTCATGGCATTCCATCACCATGAGACCTCATTTCATTGAGGCATTTTTTTAAACAATTCACTGCCTTGTCTATGCTACCACATTTTTCATACATGTCTATCAAAGAATTCTATCAAACATTTCATTGCCTTGCTGCTATGGCTGAAAGACTAAAACAAGTTCTTTCGAACAAGCTATGGATGCTTGGAAAGAATCTAACTGATAGGGTAGGGTTGGATGGAACACTCAATGTTCCATGCTTTGGGTCTCACCTTGGCAAACCCATTTGGTGTCTTTCTCCACCACCTTAACCTATAGGCCCTAATTCTTGTTAGGAACCCCTGGTTCTCCTGGCCAACCCTACTATCATCTCCATTTCCCTAACCAAGCCAATCTTGGTGCTCTCTCTACCATTCTTTCCTTAGCCCTTAATCTTCC
This sequence comes from Sequoia sempervirens, assembly GCA_007258455.2. Lineage (NCBI taxonomy): Eukaryota > Viridiplantae > Streptophyta > Pinopsida > Cupressales > Cupressaceae > Sequoia > Sequoia sempervirens. Next base: position 54,778 of record VDFB02096964.1, read on the forward strand.
TAAAGGCTAGCTAAATCTCCAACCTTCACTATTTCGATGCAGGGGTGTGTGATGTCTCCCATGGATTCAAAACCTTTCCCTTAGGGTTCTTAATCATCCACAATTCTCCATTTATCCATCGCTCTCACCAAACCCTATTCTAGGGTTTAAAAAGGCTACTAGCCTTGAGCCCCAATTAGGCCTCCTAACCCGAGAAAATAGGCTCAATCTCCAATCTCCCTAAAGAACATCACAATATTCCCATGGGGATCCTAGTTCATTTTCTTGCCTCTCAAATATTTTTGAGCTTATAGGCCTTCACTGTCCGTACACAGGCGTAACCCTCATTTTGTAAGAATTAGGGCTTTTTAGGCCATTTCCTGACCACACAGTGATCTGTCAGCTTATTTCAACCACCAAATGGATTTGTGAAACATCTTCCTTCAATCGAAACCTTTACAAGGCCTCCTGCATCCACCACACCTTGGTTTTCCAAAGAATTGACACCCCTACAACTTAGTGCTTGTTTTTCACTGTCTTTCCTAACTAGGCACAATCAAGCTCGCCTAGGAGAAGACTTTTTCCATGATACTTTTCCTCCTACAAACTCCTAAACCTAAAATATTTATAGGCATGGAGATTAGCCTCAACCCCCCATGGACTATACATCAGGTATAGTGGAAGATAGAGGTCTAAGACTCCATGATTTACGGCTTGCCGGTCTGATCAGCAATGGAAAGAACCAAAACTAACTAAGAACAAAGCTAGAAAATGATGAGACAACCTAACTAATGACTACACAAAGCTTGTAAGATAATTATCACACATGCCACACACTGCTTAGTGCCTAGAACCCTCCATTAACACACTAAAAGAGCTAAAAACCAAAAAATTATAAGAACTTCATTATTTTTCCATATAATCTGCAAACTCCAAATGATACAAAGTTTTTCCATCCCCAATTCTAGTTCGAGGTCCACCTTATAAAGATTCATAAAGTGGTTACTCCTCCCCTTGGTCGGGCATAACCACCTCATTAGGCCAAAATTGCACAAATGCAACATTTTGGGCTTTATTTCCAAATCCTAGTGAACCCTAGTGGAAGCAAATTGTGAAACTCATCCATTCTACCATGAGCTACTGATCAACCTACCTCCTAACATGTTCTAACACCTCTAACACAAAACAAGATGGTCAACATGACCTTAAAGTATTAAAATCTCAAAATTTCATGCTAGGCTTCCAAATTTTCCTAGTGCTACCTAATGTTTCCTAGGTGCTCCTGCACCATTCTCCCCCTCCCAACCCAAACACTAAGGAATGGAAGGAGAGACCAGTGACAAGTCAATACCAAACTTCTTGAACTGATCTTCTTGTACCCATGTGGCTTCTGATTCATGCTTTTTCTTCCACTTGATAAGGTGCTCCATGTACACCTTGTGCCTTTTAGACTTTTTCACTCTGGACTCCAAGATCTTCTCTGCCTAAGGCTTGTCTTGATTAGGTAAGGATATATTGTTGATGTCCTTGAAGATCTCCTTATTGTTATGTTCCACATCATTGACTGATCCCTTGTACTTGATCAAGTCAGCTATATTGAAAACTGGTGAGATTCCTAGATCAGTAGGTAACTCCACCTTGTGTGCATTCTGCCCATACTTGGTTAATATCTTGCATGGTACTACTCTTTTCATTTGCAACTTGGTTGGAATTCCCTTCTACAACCTTGACTTGTTAAGGTGGACCATGACATAGTCTCCTACTACAAATTGTACATCTTTTCTTGACAAATCTTCCTTCTCCTTCAAATTTTGTGTAGCCTCGGTGACTGTCTTCTTCACCTGCTCTTGAATCTCCTTCATGGTCTAACTGAAGTCTTCTGCATGTCCACTTCTTTGTTCCATAGCTCCAAGATCTCTGAGCTCACATATGCCTCTTGGGTGCATCCCATACACAACTTCAAAAGGACTCTTCCCTGTGGTCCGGTTCACACTATCATTGTAAGCATACTTAGCTTGTGAGATAACCATATCCCATGTCTATCCATACTCCTTAGTTAGGCACCTTAGAAGGTTACCTAGCACCCTGTTAACCACCTCTATTTGACCATTGGTCTGAGGATGGTAAGCTGATCCAAATAACATATTGGTACCCAATCTACTCCATAGAGTCTTCCAAAAGTGACTCATGAACTTCACATCCTTGTCTGAAACAATGCTCAAAGGCAATCCATGGATCCTCACAACTTCCTTGAAGAAAAGATGAGCTATGTAACTAGCATCATGAGTAGTTTTGCATGAAATAAAATGACTCATTTTGCTAAATCTGTCCACTACTACATAGACACTGTCAAAAACAGTCTTGGTCTTAGGAAGGCCTACCACAAAATCCATGCTTACAGACTCCCATGGTCCGTTAGGAATGGGTAGGGGTCGATATAGACGAGCATTACTAGCTGCTCCCTTAGCTTTCATACACACAACACATTGTTCCACATACTTTCTAACATCTCTTGCCAACTTAGGCCAGTAATAGAATCTTTGCACTAGTTCTAAAGTCTTATTGATGCCAAAATGTCCACTAAGACTTCCATTATGCTTTTCTTGAATGATATTTTCCCTCATTGACCCTCTTGGAACACATAATTGATTTCCTTTAAACAACAAACCACTTTGCAAAGTATACTCAGAATATTGGCTATTAAAATGATTCTCAAAATCTAAACATACCTTGTAGGCCTCTGAAAAGTCATCTTCCCCATAGAGATCTTTGAAATTGTCAATCCCTATGCTCTTCACTTGTATCCCCTGCACTATCAACAACCTCCTACTCAATGCATTTGCTACTTTGTTTAGTTGTCCCTTCTTGTGCTTGATGGTGAAGGTAAAATCTTGGATGTATTCCATCCATTTCAAATGATTATTGCTCAACTTCTCTTGGGTATTGATATAGCTAAGTACTTGATTGTCAGTAAAGACTACAAATTCCTTGGGTAGAAGGTAATGCCTCCACTTCCTAAGTGACTGAACCAAAGCATAAAGTTCTAAGTCATAAGTTGAATACCTCTTCTTTTCTTCATTGAGCTTCTCACTAGAGAAGGCTATAGGCTTGCCCTCTTGACTTAGCACTCCTTCTACTGCCAGTCCACTTGCATCACATTCAACAGTGAACAATTTGTTAAAAATAGGTAATAAGAGAATTGGTTGAGTTGCCACCTCTTGTTTTAGTTTCTCAAACCCTTTCTCAGCTTCTTGAGTCCACACAAACATAGTTTTTAAACCACCCTTGATTTTATCTAGGACTAGTGCACATATACCACTAAAATTCCTTATGAATTTTCTATAAAATTGAGCTAGTCCATGGAAACTTCTTACCTCAGCCCCTGTGGTTGGTGTAGGCCAGTTTAGGATAGCTTCCACCTTACTTGGATCCATCTTCAATGATCCTTTGGACACTACAAAGCCCAAATATACAAGCTCTTGCTTAAAGAACTCACACTTCTCTAGATTGATTGCCAACGTCTCCTCTTGCAATCTTCTAAGAACCAACTCCACATGTTTTAAATTCTCTTCTACTATCTTGCTGAATATAAGGATGTCATCAAGATACACTACCACAAATATCCCTGTAAATTCTTTAAGTACTTCATTCATGAGCCTCATGAATGTGCTAGGTGCATTGGAGAGACCAAATGGCATCACTCTCCATTCATATAACCCATCATTTTTCTTAAATGTTGTCTTCCACTCATCACCATCCTTAATTATGATTTGATGGTATCCACTCTTGAGATCCAACTTTGTGTAGTATTGAGCTCCTCCAAGACAATCCATTAAGTCTTCAATTCTAGGAATAGGGAACTTATACCTAATGGTGATTCTATTTATTGCTCTAGAATCAATTCATAACCTCCATTTACCTCCCTTCTTGGTTGCTAAGACCACTGGTACTGCACATGGGCTGATGCTCTTTTGAATCAATCCTTGATCCAACAACTCTTGCACTTGCCTAGATACCTCTAGATTCTGATCCGGTGTAAGATTATAAGTTGCCTTGTTAGGCAATGAGGCTCCAGGTATGAAGTCAATTTGATGACTTATGGCTCTCTTTGGTGGTAGAGTTGTAGGTGCACCATCACTTACAATGTCCTTGAACTGATCCAACAACTTTAGGACTGCTCCAGGTATGACTATCTTTTTAGCCTTGTCTTCTTCTTTAGGTTGTAACATAACCACATATCCTTCACCTCCTTGATGTAGGCTGTTAAGGAACTCCTTCCCACTACTCAACATGACACTTGGTGTCTTTGACTGTCCCTCTTCTTCTGACAGTGACTGCAACTTGAAATTCTTCCCATCCTTCTTGAATGAGATGGTGTTCTCTTTCCCATTAGATATGGCACCTTTTTCATATTGCCATGGTCTACCCAATAGTAGATGGTAAGCATCCATGGGTAACACATCACAAACTAACTTGTCCTTGTACCCTCCAATGGAAAACTCCACCGTTACTTGCTCATTCACTAGAACACTCTGCCCTTTGTTTAGCCATGTGACCTTATAGGGGTTAGTGTGGGGTATCTTCTCCAATTTCAGTTTCATTACTGCCTCCTCTAAGATAATATTGTATGTTGAACCTGAATCTACTATGACCTTGCATACTTTACCAAGTATCTTGTACCTTACTTTAAATAGAGCTCTTCTCTATTTTGGCTCTTCCTTGACCGGTTGTCTGATCAAAAATTTATTGAACATCAGATTCTCTCCCACCTCAGATTCAATGTGACTAACCTTAGATGATTTAGGACTCATGGTGTCCTCTTGTGCATAAGCCACTCTCTTCTCATTGCTTGATGAAGATGCTTTCTCCGGGAACCTATAAGCTAGATGTCCAACTTGACCACAATGGTAGCATTTCATGTTTGCAAAGTATGAATTGCTCCTCCCTTCTCCTCTTCCTTTGTTTGAACCTCCTTGAGAACCTATACCTCTGTTATATCCTCCTCTAGAAGATGTTTCACCACCATGCTCTGTGAGTTTAGACTCTCCTTGGTTTCTTTGGCCATTTCCTCTACCTTGGTAGCCACCTCTCTATCCTCTTTGATCTCTTTGATCTCTACCTTTGCCTCTTCCCTTAGAAGCCTGGTCTTGTTTCCTCTTTTTCTTTCCTCAATCTTGATAGCTAATTGGTAACATTGATGTACTGTCTTAGGACTTAAAAGAGCCATCTCCTCTTGAATGTTCCATTTCAATCCATTGAGATACCTAGCCACCTTGAGAGTTTCATCTTCTGAAACATTAGACCTCATACAAAGTTTTTGGAAATCCTTTGTGTAGGTATTCACATCTTGGTCCTTTTTCCTTAGGTTTTGTCTCTTCTTGTGTAACTGAATCTCATAATCATCTGGCATGTATGCTTCCCTTACTTTGGAAACCATTCCTTTCCAAGTTGAAATAGGTTGTTTACCTTCCTTTTCCCTCTCTGTCTAAATGAATTTCCATCGTGTCAAAGTAGAACCTCTTAGTCTTGATTTGGCCACCTTTACCTTCTATGCTTTAGTGACTCCATCACATTCAAAATGGTTTTCCATTCCCTCTATCCAATCCATGACTAGATCAGCTTCCATTTTTCCACTAAACAGTGGTATGCCTTCAAGTCCTTTTCCACTCAAAGCCTTTAATGGCTTCAAGAAAGGTTCTTCTTCCAAGATAGGGTCAGGTTTAGGGATCTTGTCTTCCTCTACAACCTCTTCTTTCTTTGGTACCCTTCCTTCCAACTGCACATTATTCAATGCGTTCTCAAGTTGGTTTATTCTTTCTTTTAACAACTTATTGTCTTCCTCTTGTTCTTCGACCATCTTGTCCAATTCAACATTTGTCACCATGATGGTAGAACCACTAGATTCAAGGTCTAACATACAATATTCTATCCCAAATCTTTAACTTGCTCTGATACCAATCTGATAGGGTAGGGTTGGATGGAACACTCACTGTTCCATGCTCTGGGTCTCACCTTGGCAAACCCATTTGGTGTATTTCTCCACCACCTTAACCTATAGGCCCTAATGCTTGTTAGGCACCCCTAGTTCTCTTGGCCAACCCTAATATCATCTCCATTTCCCTAACCAAGCCAATCTTGGTGCTCTCTCTGCCATTCTTTCCTTAGCCCTTAATCTTCCTAAAGGCTAGATAAATCTCCAACCTTCACTATTTCGATGCAAGGGTGTGTGATGTCTCCCATGGATTCAAAACCTTTCCCTTAGGGTTCTTGATCATCCACCAATCTCCATTTCTCCATCGCTCTCACCAAACCCTATTCTAGGGTTTAAAAAGGCTACTAGCTTTGAGCCCCAATTAGGCCTCCTAACCTGAGAAAATAGGCTCAATCTCCAATCTCCCTAAAGAATATTGCAATATTCCCATGGGGATCTTGGTTCATTTTCCTTCCTCTCAAATATTTTTGAGGTTATAGGCCTTCACTTTCCGTACACAGGCATAACCCTCATTTTCTAAGAATTGGGGCTTTTTGGCCATTTCATGACCACACAGTGATTTTTTAGCTTATTTCAACCACCAAATGGATTGGTGAAACCTCTTCCTTCAAGCCAAACCTTTGCAAGGCCTCCTACATCCACCACACACCTTGGTTTGCCAAGGAATTGACACGCCTGCAACTTAGTGCTTGTTTTTCAATGTCTTTCCTAATCGGGCACAATCAAGCTTGCCTAGGAGAAGACTTTTTCCATGATACTGTATCTCCTAAAAACTCCTAAACCTAAACTATTTATAGGCATGGAGCTTAGCCTCAACCCCCCATAGACTATAGACTAGGTATAGTGGAAGACAGAGGTCTAAGACTCCATGATTTATAGATTGTTGGTCTGATCAGCAATGGAAAGAACCAAAACTAACTAAGAACAAAGCTAGAAAATGATGAGACAACCTAACTACTGACTACACAAAGCTTGTAAGATAATTATCACACATTCCACACACTGCTCAGTGCCTGGAACCCTCCATTAACACACTAAAAGAGCTAAAAACTAGAAAATTACAAGAACTTCATTATTTTTCCATATAATCTGCAAACTCCAAATGATACAAAGTTTTTCCAACCATAATTCCAATTCAAGGTCCACCTTATAAAGATTCATAAAGTGGTTACTCCTCCCCTTGGTCAGACATAACCACCTCATTAGGCCAAAATTGCACAAATGCAACATTTTGGGCTTTATTTCCAAATCCTAGTGAATCCTAGTGGAAGAAAATTGTGAAACTCATCCATTCTACCATGAGCTACTGATCAACCTACCTCCTAACATGTTCTAACACCTCTAACACAAAACAAGATGGTCAACATGACCTTAAAGTATTAAAATCTCAAAATTTCATGCCTAGGCTTCCAAATTTGCCTAGTGCTACCTAATGTTTCCTAGGTGCTCCTGCACCACTAACAAAACATATTAGTAAGCAATAACATAGACAAGGCAATTAACTATTTGAAAAAAATGCCTCAAAGAAATGTGGTCCCATGTTGATGGAATGCCATGATAGGAAAATTGCTATAGATTTTCATGACATTCCATCACGATGAGACCACATTTTTTTGAGGCATTTTTTCAAACAATTCACTGCCTTGTATATGCTACCACATTTTTAGTATGTCTACCAAAGCATTTTATCAAACATTTCACTACCTTGCTACTATGGCTAAAAGCCTAAAACAGGTGCTTTCAAACAAGCTATATGAATGCTTGGAAAATGGTGCAAGAGCACCTTAGAAATAGAGGACTAGTTGATGGTTAGTTGATGCTACCAAGGATGTCAAACCACTCACTTTCACAATACAAGGAATTCCTAACCACCTTTCTTTTTACAAACTCAATCTGGACTTATTTTCCAATCTTTCACCTAGATAAGCTTATAGGTCAGCAACTCCAATTTTCTCAATTTAACTCTCAAATCTCTTTAACAACTCCTACAACTAATCATCATTCTAGACACCCATTTTAGTCCCATTCAATATACTTTCAACTCACATAGGACTTCTTTGAAACAACTTTCACAAATCATGCAAACTACCTTGCTCAACCTAGCCAAATAGGCCAAATTTCCAAAGCAACACCCTTGGAACATTTCATAGACCCTAAAAATTGTTGGGGAAGCACTCAACAGATGAAAAACACTCAAATTTTCCCATTTTTCCTCTAGAACTCGCCCTCTAAGGCCCTATTTGACAAAACCCTCAAATTGCTCAAATTTGGCAAGGGTTTATTGAAAAACCTACTTGTAGACTTCCCTAGACTTTACCACCAACTCCAACACCCTTGAATAACCCTGAACAAGCTTAAAAGAACAAGAAAAGTGACTTCCCTCAAACAATTCCCACTTTTACCCTCTCTAACCTCACTTTTTCATGCAAAAACACCCCAAATGCCATCTAGGGCATCACTAAAAATCATAATGCTAACCTCCCCTGCACAAGAAACAATGAATTTTTTTTTTATCTATCCTAAATAAGCCTATCCACTAAGTTACAACATCATATAGTGGGTGGAAGGCTTAAAACTCCATTTTAAATGCACTCAAACCCTTGGAATAGGGCTCACAGACTAACCTCCAATTAAATGCCTCTTAAATGCACAAAAATGAATCAAATTGCTTCAAACCAATTTTGTGAAGAATTCAATTCTACTGACCACTAGTTTCCATTAAAAATAAAGCACAACCACACTGTACAAAACCATACAACTTACCAAGAAACTTCAAGAATTATGGAAAAACACAGAAATTTGCATGGAGATAACAAGATTTTATTGATTCTCTTTTAGACTTTGTTTCTCCAACCTCAAACTCAAGCATAAGAGGCCTTTTTAAGCATGAAATACAACAACTACCATCCCACAACTGACTTCAACCAATCTTCAAACTCCTTATGCCCGTTGGAGTACAAAATTGCACTTTTTACATATTTTATTGACAACACTTTTGCTCATTTTGCATTATTTTGCAATTTGACCCTCCTAGAATCCTAAAACATTAGAGATGGTCTACTTAGACCTTTTTAAATCCAAAAAAATAACCACACACTGAAAAAAATGGCATTCAACAGGTATGTGTAGGATCATCATGGAAAAAACAGGCCCTTAAGTGGTGAAAAATTCAGAAAAATTATAGTTAGGCAACTTGACATAAAAATTTGAATGAGTTATCTATATTATTTCAAAAATATGTAAGAATAGAATTTGTAGAAAATTGAATTTAGTTTCTAAACTACTAGGTTTATTTTTTTTTAAATCTATTTGGTGAAAATTTGAAATTTCAATGTAGTAGTACTTATATTTCAGGGGAAAAAAAAGAAGTAGGTATCTGTCTGACCACCCTAACCACAATAAAATGATAATATTTTTTTATGATATTTTAGATATAAGTAGAGGACTCATGTCCCCATGTGATGCATATTTTTTTGTAATTTTTTCCCAAGTAAATAATTAATTATGAATTTTTTAGTACAACTTTAAAAAATATAAAAACTTGTATGTTTGACCACCTTAACTTGGTCAAAACTTCATGAAATTCAATTTTTTTCTTTTTTAAATCCTATAGTATGTAAGCATAGAATGTGATGCATGTTTTGGATTCAAAAAATGTGATACCATTTGAAAGCTATAGATGCTTTTTCTAATCAGCCTATCAATCAGGACTTTAGTTGTAATTCAAATAGAAAATGAAAAATAATTATTTATTAAAGTCAAAGTAAAACATAATTTATATTGGTGGAAAGTTGAGAATATCCTTTAAAAACCCTTTTTGTTTCATCAATTTTGGGTTAAAAAAAAATTCATAAGCCACATATTAACCTACACATACCCATCATGATCCTACACATACCCCAACCTATCTTGACAACTTTTTATCAAACTTGACAACTTTTCCAACAAGATTTACAACTTTTACAATATGGTCTCAAAAGACCCCAAAGTTTCAAATTACATCAAAAATGGCCTTCACCGACCTTATTTAGACACAAAACACCTAAACAACTCAGACTCCATCACCAAGACCCAACTCTTCATGTAGCAACTAGAGAAAAATCATTGAAATAAGCAGGTGATCCTGTACCATTAGTGCTCATCAAATTTTGAATTTTAGTTTTATTGTGTGTTGTTAATAAGGTCTATTAGACCAAAAATATTGTAATAAAGGCCTTATGAGGTCATTTTTTTGAAAAGATGCTAAAAATAGTATTGAAGTTGCTTTGTACAACTTGTCAACTTTGCATGTTAGAGGAGTAATGATCTCCCACTAGAATTATTGCTTGTAACTGATGTAATATGGTGGGAAATATATTGAAAATCCTCTGACTAATTTGAGGCATGAAGATTGAATGATTTTGAAGTGAATAATAGAATTTTCCTCTATTTTTCTACAAAATTTGTGTGTTTTTAGAACTTGTTGAGCTCAGTGTGGTTCTATGGGGAAGCTTTTCACTAGAAAATCATTAGGATTAGTTAGATCTATTTCTTATTTGTCATTTGATTCTTATTTGGCTTGATTTCATCTGAAATTCAATTATTTCTAAGTTTTTTTTTGTCGGGTGGTCTAAAACCCTCATTTTCAAGGGTTGAGATTAGTAAAAATGTAAAATCTCATCATTCCACTATTGGAATTTTGTGAAAACTATTGGAATGATGATTTGTGGGGTGATTTATTATATTTTGTTGGTTGCAAGGCTAAGCAAGTATGTTTCATGGATTTTTGATCAAGCCCTAGCTTGATTTTCTCATGTGTTAAGCTAGGAAATCAAGAGAATAGCATCGATCAATAGTTTTTTCAGAAGATGGTGTCAAATAAATGGTGGATTCCTATATTTTTCCACCCAAGGAGTTTTTTGATGAAGTTATTTGGAGTTTGTGAATTAATTTGAGCACACCTCTTTTGTAAAAGTGGCCTATTTAGGCCTAATTACAACGTTGCAGGTCAAATTAGACCAATTTGTTCCAAAATAACATCATGAACCGTTTTGATATGTTAAAAAATGTGTTAAAGAGTGTTCAAAAATTTGCTGGTACTATCTTTAGTCCATCATCCACAATGTAATTGAATGAAAACTAGGTATAGGTGCCCTAGTTGGTGAATAGTTGAAATGGTGTAAAACCCCACTGTTGGGTTTGGAGCCTTCATCAAAGTTTGAAATTGTGTTAGTTTGAGTTGTTGTGACCTTTTCCACCCTTCTCCTTGCATCAGAAAATATCTATCAAATCATAATAATAAGTAATAGCATAGACAAGGTACAATGAACTATTTGAAAAAATACCTCAAAGAAATGTTGTCTCAATGTGCATGTCATGGCATTCCATCACCATGAGACCACATTTATTTGAGGCATTTTTTCAAATAGTTAGCTTCCTTTTCTATGCTACCACATTTTTCATACATGTTTACCAAATCATTTTATCAAACAATTCACTATTTTGCTACTATGGCTAAAAGTCTAAAATAGGTGCTTTCGAACAAGCTATGGATGCTTGGAAAAATTATATCAAAGAATAATAGTAAGCAATAACATAGACAAGGAAATGAACTGTTTGAAAAGGGTATGTGTAGGATCATGGTGGGCCAAAAAGTGGCAATGAGGAAAAAAACACGTCTTTCATTGACCGAAAAATGCGGAAAGAACATGTTGACTTTTTTTAGGCTCGGGTGTCACCATACCAAACACCAAACCTAGTTTTAAAAATTGCATATTTGATTCAAATTGGATATCCCATTTGGATCGGATATCCGATTTGAAAAAAACATATATAAGAAAAGTCAATCATTGTTTTGAAGTTATTTGATAGTGAAGAACCTAAGGGCGCACAGTGCATTGCTTCTTCGCATAACGGATATTCGATTTGGGAAAAATCCAATTTGGAAATTTTATTTTTATTTGATTTGATTCAATTGTGATTTAGATTTGAATAATTTCATATGGTTTTTTGTGGATTTTTTTTAAAAATAGGGTTTTTGATTGAATTTTTGTGAAAAATTTGAGTTTAGAATGGATTTTGAAAAAAAAATGAATGTTTTTGTGGATTTTTTTCACAATAGGGTTTTGATTGAATTTTTATGAAAATTTTGAATTTAGAATGGATTTTGATAAAAAAAAAAAAAATGTTTTTTGTGGATTTTTTCTCAAAATAGGGTTTTTGATTGAATTTTTATGAAACAATTGAGTTTAGAATGGATTTTGATAAAAAAATGAATGTTTTTAATGGATTTTGATTTAAAAATAGTGTTTCATTTATATTGTCTAATTTTAGATTAATTATTTTTTAACTTTAATCAGGCATTATGGCTGTCGAGAATGAGAATGCACAAATTCCACCAGTTGAGAATGAAAATCCACCAGCTGAGAATCAAAATGCAAAAATGCCAAATGCTCCACCACCTTCATAACCATCAATTGAAGACTTAATTCATGAAAAATTAAAGCAATTGAGGGGAATTTGTGATGTTTATAAAAAATCCCTCGATTATCCCGTATGTCAACCACATTGACAAGAATAATTACAAATGTAGAAACCCTTTCCACCCAACATAATGAATTTCATTCATGGTGAGAAACCATGAGGAAATATTATGCATGTGGATTGTATTATGATGATGTGAAAGATCTCCAAATAACAAAAACCCAAATAACCTCTTTATTTATTAACCCGAGCACTGGTTTGCCAGTTAATGTTAACAAACCAAAACTTTCTATAAAATGGTGCATGCATAGGGGCATAGTAGATAACTTTTGGGATCGTTGGTGTATGGTTTTTGATAAACTACCCAACAATAATCTTGATGTACCTTTTTACTTTATTAAAAAATTATATGTTGAGTTTTTGTTAGGGCATCATGTCAATTACTTTGACATTAAACCCTTCCAGGGCATTGGTGGAGGTATGCCCCAAGATAGGCCAGGGGAAACTAGAGTAGTCAGGCGTCCACATGTTCCCCATCCTCCCCTTCCTCTGCCACCTCAATACAACATCCAGATATTACGGAGGATACAGCCACATAGACTATCCAGGCCATTCACTCTTTGAGTGGTCTTTTGGTTTCCCATGCTTCTTCAGTAGCTCAGCCACAATCTGGTGATCTTGGCGATAGATCCAATGCTGCTGCATCATCCTCCTCAAGTCCACATATTTTTGTGCCACATATTTGTAATACATGCCAGCAAATATGGTTGGGTCCTATTGTACAACCCCCTGAGCAGCCATTAGACACTTTTGATTATGACATCTAGGATGTGGAGAATATAGCAGATCACACACAGGGGAGTGGAGCACACCCTATAGAATCCTCTCCTACTAGAGAGGTGGACATTGGAGTAGTTACACAAGTAACATTTAAGGTGTAAATTCATAACTTGCATTTTTTTTAAATGAATATTAATAAGAGATAGTATCAAGTACTAATATTTATTTACATGGTCTATTTAACAGTTAATGTCTGAGGAGGAGCTCACACGAGTGACTGATAGCACCCTTAGGGCCATTTCATTTGGCCTCGAGATGCACACAGTATGTATTTTCACACTCAATCATTTAAATTTTTTTACTATATACTTGCTTGTCATTTGAATTGTCATTAATGAAATTATATATTAACTTATATGTTTATCTTATTCTCTACTTGTAAGAAACACCTAGTGCGAGCGAGGTGTGATGCTTTCCAGACTATGGATGCACAATGTTAGATAAGGGAAAGGTAATTGAACTCAAATTTGATTGAATTAATATTTATAAAATATTTTATTGATTATGCATACATTGACATAGATTCGTAGTTTCATATGTACTTGTCATTTTTATGTACAGGCAGTTATGAGCTATATATAATTGTTGATAAGTGCCACAACACCTGAAGGAGTAGGTATTCGAACACCTAATGGAGGAGGTGTTTAAACACCTCAAGGAGGAGGTGTTGAAACACCTCAAGGAGATATAGAAAAAGATCAACCTGAAGAGGTATGTGTTTATTTTATTTTGTGCTTGGTAAATATGTTCTTATTATTGACAATTCTATGCTAACTTGGATCAATTTCATGTTTTTGTTCACATATATAGATTGACGTTACAAAAGTTGGTTTGGTTAGTTCTTTGAGAGGGGTATATTCTAGGACTCCTGACCCTTCGAAGAGACATAAATTTTAGGTAATCAAGATTTCAATTTTAGAGTTCAATTATAATTCAATGTGTATTAATTTTTATGTTAATTATTCGATTTTAAATTATATAGTATAACTAATCTCAATTGTGGTTTGACTTTTTCTTGTCCAGCTACCTTTAGAGCCAACGAGTGCTTCAAAGAGGCTCCATTTTGATTATCCACCAGTAGTTTAGGATGAGATAGACATTTTGGCATGTAAATATTGAATAGACACTGAGATGGCATATGCCACATATTGTAAAACTTTGTTTGAGTTAGCATTGATGCCATTTTTGTATATGGACATACACTTGATTATTGGATAATTTGATATATAGAAGTTGAAAATCAAAATTTAATTTCCTCCTCATGTGCATGATTAAACTATTTGAAAATTTAATCAAGTGAGCAATGGTTAAATATCAATGTACAATAGCATAAAAAGAATGGTTAAATATTATGTAGTTTATATTCATATTGTTGATTACATTGAATTGCACATCTTTCAAACTCAAAGCATTACTTCACATTGCATAAGTAACAACTAGATGCTAATCGATGAAAAAATTTCAATAACAATATAGTTTTTACAAAGTCAACCTAAGCAGTTATGCAATTACTTCACATTACATAACTAATAACTAGGAGCAACTATCAATTGCATTAGCTTGTCATGGAATTCTATGAGACCACATTTCTTTGAGGAAAATTTGCACAAAACTCACAAAAAATGAAAAGAAAGCACTCAAACAAACTTTAAAGGGGTCTCAGGCTTGCTACCCCCTCATTCCATATGCTATGCAACCATTTACTTGTGCTAGTTTTATGACTAAATATAATGCACAGAAAATTAATTATAAATCAAACACAATAACACAACAGATACCTTGGGAAAACCCTCCTCTTGAGGGAGAAAAAACTAGCCAATAATATCATTTATATTATTGAATCACAATAGAAACTCCTTTACAATGAAGGTTGATAATGAGGCCTAATAATATGCACCACAGACTGATGCCAACACAACAATACAATGATGTAATCCTCAAATGATAATCCTTAGCCTTCTCACAATAACTTGATCTGCACTTGAAGATTTTCTCACTAAATTTCACTTGATATGAAATGGAATGTATGAAAAATGTATGTCTCAAAATAATGAAATGTATCTAATATATATACAAGTTGAGAGAGATGCGACTCTTCACAATATAGGTCAGCCTCCAAAAAGAATGTGCCTCCCCAAAGATTGTGCCTCCAAGATAAAAGTCAGCCTTCATAAAATAATAAATATTATTTGACATAAATCATGCCTCAAGCATGTCGACCTCTTCATAAATGCACCTCTTCATCAACTCATATCTCTTGATGAATTAGCATTAATCACAAATCGATATATATATAAATTAAATAGCTTTGGATATATTTAATTTATTCTTATGTAGAGGAGATTGTTGGAAGGATATGACTAATGCTGCAATAATCATCAACACTCCCTCTCAGCTAGGGAGGATACTTCCAACTGCACAAGGTAAATCACCTCATCATGATGCCTAGTACTATGGCTACAACCATAAGTGAAAAGAAGAATATCATCTCATCGTGATATTAGATATCATCTCAACACAATATCAACCATAATGGCTACAACCATACTATGGTGTGTACAAGTGTTCATCACAGACCTCAACTAAAACAACATCCAAAGGTGCTCTTTCGGTCAACAACACAACCATCTTCTTTAGGTTCAATAGGCTCCCTCTGAATCTGTAAGTACTCTTCCAGTCAGCAACACAACCATCTTCTTTAGGTTCAGTAGGTTCAGTTCCATGGCTGCAAGTTGTGACTTCACGCTTGATCATTTCTTTGGTTGGCATGACTTCCTCATAATATGCCTCAAGCTTTTCATCGCTAAGCAATCTCTCATCACCTTCATGTAGTAGAGTTATCAACATTCTTCAAAAATCATAAGAATTCTTTTAGTACACTCAAGAGTTATTAGATGTCTTCTTGCAGTCTCAAAAGTGATTTTGTATCATTGTTACATTGGTACTTGAGAGTGGTAACTTAATATAGGTCCACAATACAAAACCTGGTTTACTTGTGCAGTGTAACAGTGGCATAGGAAGATTTTTCTTTGAAAGCAAAAATGAAAGCTCAGCCTCTTGGAATGAAAATGCTTGCTTGCAAAACAAATGAATAAGAATGAGGTAGTTAAGGTGTTTGAAGTGATTTAGAGGTCGCTTTTAGGGTAGTTAAGGTGTTTGAAGTGATTTAGAGGTCGCTTTTAGAGAAGAGAGATGTTGAAGAGTACATCAAGTCAGTGGGAACCAAAGTGTAATGTGTTTTAGTTTGTGGTACTCCTTGTTTCTCAGCAGATGTGTGATAAATTCTTAGTTCAATGATGTTGAACAATTTTTGAAAAAAGAAAGTTGTGTCACAGTTCGCATTCAATCCAACAAGCAAAAATGAAAGCTTGGCCTCTTGGAATGAAAATGCTTGTTTACAAAAAAATGAATAAGAATGAGCTAGTTAAGGTGTTTGAAGTTATTTAGAGGTCACTTTTAGGGTGGAAGGCTTAAAACTCCATTTTAAATGCACAAAAAAGAATGAAATTGCTTCAAACCAAGTTTGTGAAGAAGTTAACTATGTTGCCCAATAGTTACCCTTAAGAGTCCAAAGTGCTAAAAGTTAGCAATCTTTGAAGGTCTATTTCTTAGAGACCGTGATGCTTACAGACTCCCCGTCTGAGGCTATGGGATCGTGTTGGGACCATCTACAAAAACCTCTCTCAGTTTTTGCTATCTCAGAGGCGTTTTCCTATGGTGATGACTTTTCAATAGAGGGAAAAGTTGTCAAATGCAAGCAGTGTAAAGTTGCAAAGTGGTGCAACTTTCATTCTGCAACTCGTACGACCAAAAAGACTATTCCAACACATCCATATAGGTACATTTACACTAGGGATGGTCCTATCTTGAACCCAAATACGATGAATCACTTTGAGCTACATTGGACCGATGATTTCCCTTAAGAGTCCAAAGTGCTAAAAGGAAGCAATATTTGAAGGTCTATTTCTCGGAGACCATGATGCTTACAAACTCTCTATCTAAGGCTATGGGATCGTGTTGGGACCATATACAAAAACCTCTCTTATTTTTTTCTATCTTGGAGGTGTTTTCCTGTGGTGATGACTTTTCAGTGGAGGGAAAAGTTACCAGATGCAAGCAGTGTAAAGTTGCAAAGCGGTGCAACTATCATTTTATAACTCGTACGACCAAACAAACTTTCCAACATGTCTGGATGGGTACGTTTATGCTAGGGATGGTCCTCTCTTGCACCCAAATCATTTGAATCACTCACGAGGCTACATTGGACCCGTGATTTCCTTAAGAGTCCAAAGGGATAACTAAAGGCAACAATCTTTGAAGGTCTATTTCTGCGAGAGAGCGTGATGCTTACAAACTCTTCATCTAAGGTTATGGGATAGATGTTGGGACCATCTACAAAACCTCTCTCAGTTTTTTCTATCTTAGAGGCATTTTCCTGTGGTGATGACTTTTTAGTGGAGGGAAAAGTTTCCAGATGTAAGCAATGTAAAGTTGCAAAGTGGTGCAACTTTCATTCTGCAACTCGTACGACCAAACGAACTGTTCCAAAACATCTAGATGGGTACGTTTACGCTAGGGATGGTCCTCTCTTGCACCCAAATATGTCGAATCACTCCGAGCTATATTGGACGGCGATTTCCCTTAAGATTCAAAGTGCTAAAGGCAACAATCTTTGAAGGTCTATTTCTCGAGGCAGAGTGATGCTTATAGACTCTCCATCACGGCGAGGCTATGGGATCATGTTGTGACTATCTACAAAAACCTCTCTTAGTTTTTTCTATCTCAGAGGTGTTTTCCTGTGGTGATGACTTTTTAGTGGAGGGAGAAGTCAGATGCAAGCAGTGTAAAGTTGCAAAGTGGTGCAACTTTCATTCCATAACTCGTACGACCAAACGAACTGTTCCAACACGTCCGGATGGGTACGTTTATGCTAGGGATGGTCCTCTCTTGCACAAATACGATGAATCACTCAGAGCTACATTGGATTAATGATTTCCTTAAGAGTCCAAAGTGCTAAAAATGACTTTGAAGGTCTATTTCTCAGAGACCGTGATGCTTACAGACTCTCCGTTCAAGGCTATGGGATTGTGTTGTGACTATCTACAAAAACCTCTCTTAGTTTTTGCTATCTCAAAGGTGTTTTCCTGTGGTGATGACTTTTCAGTGGAGGGAAAAGTTGTCAGATGCAAGCGGTGTAAAGTTGCAAAGTGGTGGAACTTTCATTCCGCAACTCGTACGACCAAATGGACTGCTCCAACACGTCTGGATGGGTAATTTTACTAAAGGGATGGTCTTCTCTTGCACCCAAATATACCCGAATCACTCGAGCTACATTGGACCAATGATTTCCCTTAAGAGTCCAAAGTGCTAAAAGGAAGAAATCTTTGAAGGGCTATTTCTTGAAGACAGTGATGCTTACAAACTTTTTTTCTGAGGCTATGGGATCATGTTGGGACCATCTACAAAAACCCCTCTCAGATTTTTCTATCTCAAAGGCATTTTCCTATGGTGATGACTTTTCAATGGAGGGAAAAATTGCCAAATGCAAGCAATGTAAAGTTGCAAAGTGGTGCAACTTTCATTCCGCAACTCATACGACCAAATGAACTGTTCCAACACATCTAGATGGGTACGTTTATTCTAGGGATGGTCCTCTCTTGCACCCAAATACGCTGAATCACTCTGAGCTATATTGGACTGAGTGAAATTAGGTGAAATTTTGATACAAACACAAGGGCACAATCACAAATTCTTTGCAACCTTCCTATTTGAGGCATCTAACAAGATTATTCTAACCTCTTTGGACAGTCCAAAACTCCCTTAAAACTTGACAAGCAACTAAATACACATTTCCCTCTTTAACCTCCTTAAACCCTTGTAATAGTGAGAAACTAGTTTTTGTCCAATTACTCCACAATCTTCCAAAACACCAGATGAACACATGACTGATTCAAACACCCATATCCAAGTTACACAACATATATGAGAAACAACATAGACTCCTTTGGACAAGCATTGAATTCCTATACATTCACCCTTCAACATGCTACTTAATTAGCCAAAAAATGCAAAGCAACATACCTTAAAACACCACATAGACCCTTGAAACCTTGGAGCAACAAATAAATTTCCAAGAAAACAAAGATTATGCAATTGGATTCTATTTGTACGGACCTGTAACCATCAAATCAAAAAACCCTTGTTTTTAGTGTAATTCTTGAGGGTTTATTGGATGTAGCACTTCCACAACCTTTCAGACTCTACCACCACCTTAGACACCTTTATTTAGGCCATAATATGCTTAGAAAACAAAGAAACTTCTGGTATCTCGTAGGATTTTGCAAACCCTAGGGTAAAAACTCTATTTTCAAGTGAAAAAAAACCACCATTTTTAGACCTTTAACTCTTCATTTATTCAAAACGTAGTTCTCCACACCTTCCACTCTTGAAATAACATCAATACATTTAATAAAATTTCTACATAAATTTTTTATACAAAAATGCTTGAATGGCTTGTGCACAGGCAAAAAACACAAGAAAAACAGTAAAATATGAACTCAACAATTGAAACTATATTGATTCAAAGAAAAAAACTCCTTCAACCAAACCTATCTCGAGCCCTTGAAGGCCTTAAGTACACCTTCATAACCCATGAAAACTCCATATAATTCCTCCAATTTACAAAGCAATGGGAAGATAAAACCATGTAAGTGGCTTCCCCAAACTAATTGCCACCAAAACCATTCTTGATAGTTTAAAACCATGAACCACCCCAACATGTAATTATGATAGTACTCAAGGTAGAATCCATGAATAGATAATTTATTTGAACAATAACTCATCGAGAGCACAAATTCCCAAAACTAGCCCTCCACTATGAACATATCAACTAAGTAGGAACCCATAACATTATGGAAAGATGATCCACTTCTCCCAATGTAACTCCCAAGCATTACATGTGAGAGATAATCAATTTCATTGATGGCAGTGATGGTCAACACCTCATGATCATTCAAGTACTCATTCTAACAATACAAGAGATTTACACATCAAATTGCAATTGAATATAATTTACTATATCTTAACATAAAAAATGCAAAACCTAATAGAAAAATGTATCAATGACGTACAAGGATGTATAAGAAAGTTCAAATTTGAAAATAGAATGTAAACTTAGAAAATTGTAGATTTGAAAACCTTAATAATGTAAAACCCTAAAAGGAAGGTTGGATCAAGTGTAGGATTGGTTGGGCTCAACAAAATATAAAGAAAAAAATAGTTTATTTATGAAGTTTACCTAGGATAATTAAGTAAATGCAATTAATCAAACACAATCAACCTAACATAATTAAGGGTTGATAGGGGTATTTTGATAATTAAGGGTTAATAAGGGTATGAATGTTTATCTTTGATCTACTCTTGAATTTCTAGGGACTTGGTGGTATTTAGAAATATCATAAGGGTTGTTGATTTCTCATGGGGAGGCAAGTTCTCCTAGATCAATCCCCAAAAATTGAAACAAGATTAAAAATAGTTGGCAAGCACTCTAGATGTTCAAACTTGTTACTCATTTTTATTGCATTGAATCAAAATGTCTCACTATTAATTGCTCCAATGCTATAAGCTAAATGAATGTTTTCATGATTAGAATGAATATATTGTATGTTATTAATGCTAGCGTATATCATCAAATTATGCCAAACATGTGTTTAGTCAACTCAAAGTGGGTGAATGACGCCACTTAGCCAAAAGTTTGAATTTTGAATTTTAAAATGAAAGGGAATAGGTTTGTGACCATGAGGTCACCCTTGCAATTGAAGAAGTGTCCTAGAATGGGTTAATAGTTAAATCTAAGTGGCTAACAATCAATTCCAAGTGGCTAATGGATAAATGAGGGCATACCCATTGGTGAATGTGATAAATGGGAAAATAAGGTAAATGTATAGATGTGTGTGAATAAGAATAGGATAGGGCTAATTGTATAGTGATTTAAGTATGCAAATTGATAAAATGATAGAGAGATGAGCTTGAATTTAGATGTTGAGTCACTACGTGCATGTATCAAGACATTTCTTCAAAATAGACACAAAATTGTGTGGGAAATGACATGGTATGCACAAATTTTACTGTTACAATTACACACATATTGATTTACAAATGCTTTGCATATAGATTAAATTTACTTCAAAATTAATACCTATTAATACTTCTTCTTTAAGAAAACATGATTATGTATTCTCTAATAAAACTTTCACCATAACAAGACTTCTTGCAACTACTTCAATTGTAGCATACATAATTTCATATTGCACCTATCAATGTGCCCATTACATCTTCACGTGTGATTGCTAGTATATGTATGTCTCTTCAAAAAACATAGATGGGTTAAGCTCTCTCCTTACTCTTTGAGTAAGAGATAGAGTAAGAGATAGTAGGGGAGAGGACTAGATAGTATTACAAAACCTGGTTCAAATGAGCATACCAACAAGAAAGAACCAGGAAGAAAACCTTCGGTTGTAGCTCGATTAAGTACAAAAATAGACCCCTTTACAAAACCTATGAGTTTCCAAAATACATACCCCTTTACATTTTAAACATACCCTTTATACAATGCCAAACATTTGACCCATATTTCAAAAACATCACTAGGTATAGATTATGCCCATACACAATTATGACCTTTTTACATTGTTTCCAATTTGAGAACTCAAATTTTACAAAATTTTCCTATTAGAGGCATTTAGAGGGCCTGGAGTCTTCAACAATAGTAGTATGTTCCGTTAGATGACAAGCACCTATACAAACCATCAAGGTAGCTTAGAATAACCAATCTATATTATTCTAAATGACACAAAATATGATGAGATGGTAATGCAAACTATAAAAGACGCTTAGAATAACCAATCTATATTGTTGTAATTTGTTGCATACCTCTTCGAAAGGATTAGAGTTGGCTATTTTTGCAGCAGGTCTATGATCAATCGTGCTAGGAATATCGCAAAAGTGGAAAAATGAGAAATCTATATTGTCACAATAGAAAAGATGCTTAGACTAACATCTCTATATTAATCTAAACAACTTGAATGATGATGAGTTGGTGATGCAAACTATAAAAGACGCATACCTCTTCGAAAGGATCAGTGGCTATTGTTCTTGTGGGTTCATGATCAATGCCAAAAATATAAGCAAAAGTGCGTAGAAATATCACTGTAAAGACACTTGCATTCTGATAGTATATAAAATATCAATATTAAATAAAGAACACTAATGAAGCTTGTCATAATGAACATAAGCGTTCTACCTTCCATTAGAAATGTTATTCAAGTGTGCGAAGGGTCATCTCTTTGCTTAAGAGTATCCAATAATATTCTTCATGATCAGCATTACTAAGTGTCCATAGTTGTTTCATCTTTGGTCTAGCATGATGCTTCAACAACTTAACATTTGTTGCTATAACAAGGTGCGAATACATGAGAATGGATTTGTGTTTCTTGTAATCGTCAAATGTAGGTATACCATTCTTTCTAATCATGTATGTTAGCAACCAAGTTCCACACAACCACAAGCGAATCATGGGATACATGAAACCATCATCATCTTCCATCGGTTGTGTTACCTTATGCTTTACCCGCACACATCGAGCCAACCAATAGTCTGATCTCTCTTCATTCCCCTGCGGTGCAACAACTACAAAAACATGTCCTAGCTATAGTAGATCTGAAAGTAGGTCATAATCAACCGAACTTTCCATTGTGTCATTTGTCATGGATATTGTTTGAGATAAAGGAGTTAGATACTGTGGTACCCATGTATCCACCCACTCACTTGACTCGCATTGATCCCACTTGCACTGAATACAACTCTGACAAAAACAGGCCAACTCTCGTGTCCAAATGGTCCATGTGCCTGCATCTGAGCTTCAAAATGAATGCATCTTTGAAGAATCTTTGATTGTATGACAATCCAATCTGCCTCCCATTGTACCCTCCTCAAAGAACTAAAAGAATCTGTGCATTGTTGAATCAAGTGTCCTTCCTTGTGACAATGTTGAACTACACCAATCAACTATAGAACGTGCATCGCTGAATTTTGCTCCTGAAATCTTCAATTGCTCCTTAACTAGAGCTCTTTTTACGCATGCACCTGCTCCATCATGCTCCCCTTTCCCATGTCCAGCTTCAAAAAAACTCCAAATATGAGGTAGAACCCTCTCTACATGCATTCTACTCAACCAATAAAACATACGAGCATTCTTGAATTGACCTGTGCAATTATTTGACCAAATTAGATGTCGGCCCAATGCTATATCATGCTCCTGCCAAGAACTCAAAAATTCACCGAAACAATGTTGGACATACTCGGACAAATGAGATCTATCATCACTCATATAAAAATGATACTCTCGATTATCTTTCCAATCCTCCCTACGTACTATCCGGTGCATGTCTAAGCGTTATGTGGACAAAATAACTTAATCCCCGAATGGAATTTTAATACTAAGATTGTACCTCACCGTTTTGTAGATTGCAATGTGTAGTTTTGCAAAATCAACCATGATATAATGGTACCAATCGGAAAAAGAATGCCCCACATCCTAAATTGTTGATCCAACCACTGAGACCTATGACTATGCCTTGCATACTTGTAGAAAAGATTGTCCTTAAAATCTGAAATAAAATCAACAACACTGCATTCTTTTGTAACCAACTCACATCTAGAACCTTCACCTCCACTTTGCAAAGTATATTTGAGTATCTCATATCTCTTTTTCTCAACAAACTTCTTTCCAAATTCATGTTCGGAACTCTCATGAAAACATTGAACAAACTTTGACAAGCCACCACATTGTAAGCACTTTGCATTTAAACAATCATTTCTATAGAAAAAACAACCATCATCTCTAGAACATAAAAATAGATCTAGCAAGTCCCTTGATGATAGAGGAAGATGCATTGCACCACACTCCTGCAACATTTCATTAGTATGAAAAGTAGAACGGATATAGCATAATAGCTCATGGTACATTGAAAACTCCACATGGTATTTGCAACAAGTATTACGAATCTTAAGAGGCACACAATAAAATGGCTTCAAACCCTCAAAAGTCCTTTGTGATATTTCTAGATTTTTATGTGTTTCAATAAATTTTTTGAACATTGTTTGACTTGATTCCAAGAAATGTTTAGGATGTGGTGTACGGTCTTGATTGCCAATTCTTAACTTTAAAACATCCTTTGCATTGGGTGATACTCTAGAGTTAGCATGCCAAAATTGTTGAATTACCTACTTTACATTATCGGTTAGCTTCTTATCAACACGTGGAAGCCTTCCGACAAAATCCCATGTATCATTTTGAAGAGGATCATCTATTCTTTCTCTTCTTGCAAGTTTTCTATCCAAAATTTTACGATTTCTGTCAAAATCAATACAAGTTTGTCTCATAAAGCGAGCATTTTTCAATTTATGGCTTACTAGGGCAGTTGT
This sequence comes from Sequoia sempervirens, assembly GCA_007258455.2. Taxonomy (NCBI): domain Eukaryota; kingdom Viridiplantae; phylum Streptophyta; class Pinopsida; order Cupressales; family Cupressaceae; genus Sequoia; species Sequoia sempervirens. The sequence goes on from VDFB02096964.1 coordinate 79,535, forward strand.
AATGACTCTCCAAGCAA